>BSBK01004576.1:0-115000 GCA_027943335.1 Chamaecyparis obtusa | reverse complement strand
CTGAAGTCAAGGCCTTATATTTAGTTTTTAAAAACATTTACTTGAATATAAAGATGGACCATCTAATGAAAAGAAGATGTCCTTTGTCTTCTAATTAAATAATGATAATGAAGTAGAAAATATTAGCCTCAAAAAATATTCATCCTTTTCTATGAATTCTAAATGGGAAGTTTTCTAAAATCTTACGAACAAGTGACTAGATTCTTAAAACCTATATCCTTACCAAGGTAAGACTTAAATAGTCTTAGAATCTTATCCGGGAGGGTAACTCTAACCATATAAAAACTAACATAGATTAAAAAATATTATTACCAAACTTATTACCTATTATTAATATATAATTGGGAATATTTATTTACCAAACTACATTTAACTGATTTATACTTATAATATTTATCTGTATCTATAACAATATATAAGCCAAAACTAACCTCTGATATTAGTCGATTGAAAGTATCATTTATATAAATTATAAGGAATAAGAACTACTGGATGAAATGGCTATATCTAATAATTTATCTTAATACATTTGGGAATGTGAATTAATATATCTTTTAGTATGGGATAATATTCTATAGCTTCTAAGAATGGTTGTGTTGGTGAATCAATATTTCTACTTTATTTAAAAGGATCCACATGGATGTTTGTACGTACCTTCCAAACATATAACCCTATGAGCTATTCAAATGTATTCATTACTATATACTAACCTTGATATAAGACTACAAGTATATCTAAATAAAAAATTATGATTCTAATTTAGATATAATATATATGATTATACTTCAATTCAATTATGAGTGTATGTATCACAAATCTAAACACACTTATGCAAATCTTATGAGACTTTTAAACCTGAACTTCAAATTTAAAGATGTGTTTAAAACACATAGATATGATATTCTTCCAAGATATGAAATGAAATCTAGTGGAAAAGGCTTGAATATAAAAAAACATCCAATTGCCTTTCCACTAAAACTCCCAATTCTGAAAATAAATTTTTAGATATAATCTTTTCTAAACCTTTAAAAACTCATCTAGCCACTTCAGGATCACAGAGAAACTTTCGCTCTTTTCTTTCCCCAATTCATATTCAAACACACTCCCTCATCCATAATGATATTGTCCATCCATTTTATTAGAAAATGAGTTCTTAAATGCTTGGAGTGAAAGAGAAAGAACGAGTTTCTATCACAAATATAAAGCTCCTTAGTGTACCTACCAAATCCTCCTTGATTAGAATAAGAAATAGAGGAGCCTACCTATTATAAATAAGATATTATCTATAGTGACTTGACTTGGGAGGGATCAGGTCTTCCCTTAAGCTTATTATTTCTCTATCAGATCCTTCTACATAAATTTCCTATGGAACAAAATTCTAGGAATATTGAATGACTGAAGCTATAAATATAGTAGGAATATACGCAACTACTTAATCGTCATTATTATTTTCAATAAATTTCCTTCCCTAGATCTTATAAACCACCCCTATGATGATATCATATATGTCCATCAAAATATTCTTAAGCCTTTTTAATGAGAATTTCCTTCAAGTGTAATTTATATTTGAAACACCTAAGCTTAAATGGCAATGCCATCATGATCTTGCTTGATAAGGTACAAAGTTACTTGATATGATTGAGACTGCCAACTTAATGTATAGTACTTCTAAAAACATCTAATATTATTCCTTTTGTATATAAGAGAACATAAATGGTCAATCTACAAGTCATATGTCTTCCCCTAACCCTAAGGTGAGAAAAGAGAGACAAGAACTACACTTACTACCTCTTAATACATTGAATTGTCTTATATTTATTTATTACCATAAATCTAAAATCCAAGTTCAGAAAACCTACAATCTTTAGATGAAATGAGATACAAGGAAACAAAATAATGACTTATTCCCTATAAACCTATCAAAAAGGCTAACCAACCCCCATCATATTCTTATCGGCACCTTCATTTTCCAATTTTTCCGCATCTCTATTTTCATCTCTTTATATATATGGTTAATAGTAAAATGATCTAAAATATTTATTAAAGCACTTGCCTATTGGACATACCCATTCAATTTCCTATTAGGGGTATCCCCTTTCCTAATAGCATGAACTACCAAAGTCTAATCTTGACGCAGGGCAGGTATGGAGGAACCAATAATGGATAGTCCAAACCTACACTGCCAATTATAACAACAATAAGCACAGTGGAATACAACAATATAATGCTTCAAAATAGAATTTCATTCAACATGCATGACTGTGAGGCTTTCCAGGTTTCATCCTTATAAAATGAAATCAAAAAGTATCCAAGCTAGTCTAGCTCTGAGACACATCAAAAACTAATGGAAACACTAAGGCAGATCTAAACTTCAGCTCGCAAGCCTCCAAGCAATCTCCTTGTCTCCAAGCGTGCAAACCACTAGCTTTGTTGTTACAATATCAAAAAAATCATCTGATCTTCAAGATCTCATAGGATCTAATTTTGATTATACTCTACTACTAACACATCATATCAGCACCCCTACATCAACCAAGGCTCTCAATATATAGCCAGCTAAGCCACAAGTTGGCCAGTCGGGCATTTAATTACATTATAGGTCCAACCTAGAAGAGTAAACCAAAACTAAAGAAAGAATGAACAAAACTTAATGCAAAGTTATATTTAGGTCCACACATGATCCAAGAACATTTACCTCACTTAGAAAAATCCCATTTCATCATACGGAACCACACAAGATGAAAAACTCCACGTTTTGCATGAAACTGGGTGAAAATAGATACCCGAGGAAAATGATCATAACTCCTAACTCATAATGAATTAGGATTTTTGGTCTTATGTGAAGATATTAATTTAGGTCCTCTTTAAGACCCTAAGAGTTCAAAGTATGATTCATTAAGGATCAATGGCTACACGATGCGAAATCAACATGTGGAAAGGAGGAAAATATAGCTCCGACAGCAAGGAAAATAGCTCTAACTTTGAAATGGTTCATCCAATCCTTATGTGCTCATAGGAGAAGGTTCCAAAATAGGTCCTCAACATGATGTAATATTTTCACAACATGAAACCAATAAATGCAATGATTATAATGCAAACAACATAAAATAAGAAATGTTTTTGGTTGATGCAAGATTGCTTAAGGCCCAAGATGGTCCAGCATCAGACACCGCAGGTAAATAAAATAATGTTCTCATGAAAATCTTAAGGGAATAAGGATAGGTATACCATATCTTTTCTTAACCCATATCTCCTCATGTCCTTCATTCCATGATGTCTTCACTTTATCTATTGTTACACTCAGCAAATCATCTTGTTCTACACTTTTCTCATCTTTTCTTTTTGCAACTGACAGAAACTGACCCTAACCATCTTTTCCACTATCGATTACAACAACACTTCAATGAATCATATCTTCTCTAGACTTACTAATCAGCTTGGCATCATCGACATTCCTCTATGTCACTAGTGTCATCATTTTCTGCACTATCTTTGTCAGAAAGTCTATCTGTCTCTTAATCTCTATAAGTTCCTCAACTGTATCATTCTCTTTTCCTTTCAAACTCAGATTCCTTTCATCCATAGGAATAGGTTCATCAACTCTCTGCTCCTGATGTTTTTCATTGTCACAAGGACAACACCTGATAACTCCACATCTCCTAAACCCTACTTCCTACAAAGGTAAAAACTTATACCTAAATCCATCATGGATTACCACATATGTATTTGCATTACCATCAAACATAACATGTCTATCAAATTGCCAAGGTCTCCCAAGAAACAAATGACAATCATCCATAGACAATACATCACATAATATTTCATCATGATATGATCCAATATGAAAATTAACAAAGCATTGCTTCTCAATCCTAACCTTAGACACATCTTGTATCCAACTAATCTGATAAGGATTAGGATGTTTCCTTCTTTCCAAATTCAATTTACTAACCATCTCTTCTGAAACAAATTTTTCAAAACTACCACCATCAACTATAACATTACATACCTCATTCTTACATTTACATCTAGTTTTAAACAAATTTTTTCTTTGCATTGGTTCTTGAACACATGTAGCCAACCTCCTAGTGATAAGAAATTCACCTTTCTCTACAACATTCTCTATGTCCTCTTCGGTAGTTAGTGGAACTCTTTTTCTATGACATTTAAAACTTCTATGACCGTCTTCACCACACTGAAAACAAGTACCAGTGAACTCATTTCTCCTTCTCCCTTTCTGTCCAACATTGTAGTTATTAGCATCTTGACCACTACCAGATCCTTCATTAGACTTATTAGAATTACCTCCAGCAACTGTTTCATTAGTCTTTCCACTTTTGTTCATATTATTTTGTCTTCCTTCAAACCTCTTGTTCAACTTCTCCTCAATCTTCAATGCCATCTGATAAGAATCACCTATATTTGTCATCCGAACAGTAAGTAACTCTTCTTGAATACTAGGTCTCAAGCCATCAACATACCTATCAACCTTCTCTTTATCAACTTCAAAATGACCAGTCCTAATCAAGATTCTATAAAAATCCTCAATATACTCTTGTACTAATTTTTTGTTCTACCTCAAGGATTGCATCTTCTTGAACATATCTAACTCATAATCCACTGGAATGATTTTATTTTTCAACTTGTCAACCATTTGGTTCCATCTAGTGATCTTTTCTTTTCCTCTCGTACTTCTTTCCAATTGAACTTCTCTCTACCAAATATTTGAATGGCCCTTCAACTTAGTCTTTGCAAATTGAACTCTATCAGGATCTTCTACTTATTCATACTCAAAGTACTCATCTATCTCATTAATCCAATCAATCAACTCTTCTAGCCTAAGGCTTCCAGAAAATGTAGAAACTTCAATCTTAGGTCTTTTCCCAATTTTAGACATAGCCTTCAGGATTCTATTCTCCTATGGATCCCTGGCTTCTTCTATAGCTTCTTCAAAATGATCTTCCTCAAACTCATCACTGTCATCCTTCAAGGTAGTCTTCTTTCTCAATTCCTCTTATAGGTCTTACACTTGTTTCTCCAAAGCCCTAAAATCATCAAGACTGAATTCTCCAACATGTTCTTCCTCTGAGATCTCACGAGCTCTCCTCAGAGGCATCTTCAATCCAAGGTCCTAGTGCAAACTACCTCACCTCAGTGCTCTATCCACACACTTAGGATATTCAAGCTCTGATACCACTTGACGCAAGGAAGGGATAGAGGATCCAATAATGGATAGTCCAAACCTACACTGCCAATTATAACAAAAATAAGCATAGCAGAATACAATAATATAATGCTTCAAAATAGAATTTCATTCAACATGCCCGACTATGAAGTCTTTTGGGTTTCAGCCTTATACAATGAAATAAAAAATTATCCAAGATATTCTAGCTTTGAGACACATCAGCAACTGATGGAAACACTAAGGTAGATCTAAACTTGAGCTCGCAAGCCTCCAAGCAATCTCCTTGTCTCCAAGCGCGTAAACCACTAGCTCTGATGTTAGAATATTAGAAAAATCATCTGATCTTCAAGATATCACATGCTCTAATTATGATTCTACTCTACTACTAACACATCATGTTTCCACCCCTGCATCAACCAAGGCTCTCAATATAGAGCCAGCTAAGCCATAAGTCGACTAGTCAGGCATTTAATTACATTATAGATCCAACCTGGAAGAGTAAACCAAAACTAAAGAAAGAATGAAAAAAAATTAATGTGAAGATATATTTAGGTCCACACATGATCCAAGAAGATTTCCCTCACTTATCAAGATCCCATATCATCATACAGAATTGTGCAAGATGAAAAACTCCACGTTTCACTTGAAACTGGTTGAAAATAGATACCCGAGGAAAACAATCATAACTCCCAACTCATAATAAATTAGGATTTGCGGTCTTAGGTGAAGATAGTACTTTAGGTCCTCTTTAAGACCCCAAGAGATAAAAGGCTTATTCATTAAGGATCAACGGCTACACAATGTGTAATCAACACGTGAAAAGAAGGAAAATACGGCTCCGACGGCAAGGAAAACAACTCTAACTTTGAAACGGTTCATCCAATCCTTATGTGCTCATAGGAGAAGGTTCCCAAATAGGTCCTCAACATAATGTAATCATTGCACAACATAAAACCAATAAATGCAATGATTATAATGCAAACAAAAAAAATAGGAAATGTTTTTGGTCGATGCAAGATTGCTCAAGGCCCGAGATGCTCCTGCATCAAATCTCCTTCAATATCTAGTTTTTCTATACCCAAATCATGACTAAGTTTTAAACCTTCAATTATAGCCATGACTTCAGATTCATTATATGTTTTAATACCTATCGGCTCTGTAATATGAGTTATCATGTCACCCTTTCTATTATGAATACATCCACCTATTCTATCCTTTCTTGGATTGCCTCTTGAAGCACCATCAAAATTAAGTTTAGCCCAACCCTCTCCAGGCCTACTCCACTTACATGCCTTTCTAGGTTGACAAGAATTTGGTTTGGGGATATTATCCACCAATGGTATAGATAGTCCCATCCAATATTTTTTTCTATTTCAATCATCCCATTGAGAGAAGATCATATTTTGAGAGCTTATGGAGTTTTGTCAGTTAACTAACTCAACTATAGACACTTCAACCTTGGATAGAAATTGTAGGAGGTTCATCTCTACCTCTTTGAAAATACACCTATTCCTTTCTTTCTAAATTTCCCAAATAATAATTGGAGGTGAAATAGGCTAGATTAAATTATATAGGTTCTTCATCGTCGACTTTGGCCATCCTCTAAGAAAATAAACTAGGTTACTAGGAAAGGCACAGTGCCAATTGAGTCTTTTAATGAGTGAGGACCAACACTATGATGAAAAATCACAATTTAAAAATAAATGATCAATACTTTCTTCTTCTTTCTTGAATATCACACACCTAGAAGGCCCTAAAAACCCCATTTTTATAAAGGTTTCTAAGGTAAGAAGTCTACCATGAAGAGCTAACCAAAGGAACAAGCCCGCTTTAGGTAGACATTCTATATTCCAACAAAGATCCAAAGCTAAATATAAAGGATGAAAGCCTTTAGTATTATATAGATATTGATATCTATCTTTAGAGTTATATTCTCCATATTTAGATTTTGTCTAGATAATTCTATCTTCCTTATAACAGGGTGTTATATTTCTATCCCTTAAGATCATTAAAATCTCCCTAGAGAAATCTCTCGATATACTATCATCCCCCTTAATATCCCATTCCCAACCTAATGTAGGATTATTTTAAGAAAATGATATATCATCTCTAACATATTTATACCTTTTTTATCTTTCAATTTCTCTATATTATCCTTATCCCCAATAAGATTACTATGTGCAGTGTAACGCCTCCATGAATCATCCCAAAATAAGGCTTTCTCATTGTTTCTTAAATCCCAATAAACCTCATCTCTTATAAGTATTATACATTTCCTAATAAAGTTCCATATCTTTGATCCATTGGGTGGGGTTTCATGTCTCAAAATACTCAGATAGTCAGAACCATCAAGATACTTATGATTAATGATTTTAACCCATTTTAATTATGGTTGCCTAATAATTTTCTAGAATAATTTAGAACCCAAGGCTAAATTATGATCATGCAATTCTTTGATGTTTATACGTCCATCCCTTTTTATTTACATATAGTTTCCCAAGGAATTAATGGACTTTTCTTTTTTTCCCCTGAGCCTTGCCAAAAAAACTTTCTGAATTTTTGTGTAAACTTTTGTCTGATCCCACTAGGGAGCTAGAATCACAACATCTGGTATATGGGTAAAGAAGAGATGAATTTTTTTAGCATAGTAGATCTCCTTGTTGAGGACAACCACTTCCCTTTCTATGATTCCATTCTTAAGTCTACTTTATTGATGAGGTTCCCCCAGAAGTTACTATCCTAATTGCATTTATCTAGAGGTAAACCTAAGTACTTTGTTGGAAGAGTACCTTTCTAAAAGTTTGTTACCCTTAAAATGTTATTTTCCAATCTTTCATTTGTATTATAAAAGGAAGATTTTTTATTTATTTCTATTAACTACCTATCCCAAAGCTTTTGAATATTTATCTAAAACCTTCTTGGATACTAGCTCTTCCATACAAAATTCAATCATCAACAAATTACTGGTGAGTGGTTGAATTGAGTTGACTGGTAATTATAAAACCAGTAAGCTTACCACTATTTCTAGCAACCAAAAGAGATCTACCTAGAGCCTCTACCATAATAATGAATAGAAAAGGAGATAAGGGGTCTCCATGTCTTAAACCTTGAGAAATCCCAAAGAAGCCTTCTGGATTCCCATTAACTAAGATTAAAAACATAGGAGGAGAAATACATTCAAATATCATATTGATCCATTATTTTGAAAAGCCAAAGGCTTCCATACATTTACATTAAAATCTCCAATCTACCCAATCATAAACTTTCCCAATATCTAACTTAATAAACATATTAGGATATTTGTTATTCTGGACTGAGTCTATCGCCTCTTGGGCAATAATTACTCCATCTAAAATTGATCTACCCAGGACAACCAGCTTGTTCCTTGACAATAATTATAGGCAGAATATTTTTAACTCTATTAGCTAAAACCATAGTAAATAGTTTATACAATGTATTGCATAGAGAAATAGGTCTAAAATCCTCCATACTTTAGACTTTAGACTTTTTTGGAATTAGAGTGATAAATGTATTATTTAGTTCTTTATATAAATGACCAGAGTTTCTAATATTTTATAAAACCTTCATGACTTCATTTCCAAGGAAATCCCAACATTTTTGAATAAAAAATGTTGGAAACCCATATGGACCTAGAGCTTTGTCCCGATGAAGTTGAGACAAAGCTACCTCCACCTCTTTTCTGGTGATTTTAGCTACAAGTTTAAGATTTTGATCTTTATTAATGAGTTTAGGAATGTATTAACAAAGCTTCTCTTGGGTATTTTTGTCACAATAATCCCAATTATTAAGAAGGTTACCAAAATATCTAATAGCTTCATTAGAAATATCTTCTAGAGAAGTTAAAAGTGTTCCTTCAAGGTTTTCTATTGAATGAATTATATTAATTAATCTCCTAGATTTTGTGCTATTATAAAAAAAAAATAGTATTTCTATCACCTTTAGCGAACTACGTTACTCTGGACTTTTGTTTCCAAAAAAAATCCTCTTATGCTAAAAATTTAGCATATTCCATGAGTAGTTGCTTTTATTTTAGGTATCTACTCTAATCCATACCTAGTCTAAAGGTTTCCTCATTTAATTATTTTAATTATTTTTCCAAGAATTCATAAATATTCCCAAATTTTTCTTTATTCCATTTTTTAAGTTTCATTTTGATATATTTTAATTTAGACATGAAAAAATTTGCCTTCAATCCATCGAATTTAACCTCTTCCCACCACATCTTGATTGTTTTCATAAAGTTTTCATCTAGAAACCACATCTTTTCAAACTTCAAGGGATTTCACGAAGGTCTAAGGGATTCTTAAATTGTTAGGGCTACTAGAAAGTGATCTGAACCTACATAAGGTAATATAGGTTGATTCTTAATTATAGTTAAAACTCATGAGGTTTCCATGGAAAAAGAATCTATCTAGTTTCTCGATAATATGGCTAAAATCTATTCTCTTATTTGTCCAAGTAGAGGTCCCATTCAAAGTTTTTATATCCATTAAATCTGTTATGTAAACTCATTCCCTAAACTATTGCATCACTATTGAGTCTCTTCCTAAACCTCCTATTTTTTCATTTGGATTAAAGATGGCATTAAAGTCACCACCAATAAGGATTGGGGAAGCCAAATTGTTAGAAATATTTTTTTTAATTTCATTCCATACTACAATTTTGTCTCCTAACCTAGATGGGCCATAAATATTAATATAAGAATGAAATAAACATTACTCTAAAAACTACTAATCTTACCAGCTAACTGGTTTTTTGATCTAGTATATTTAACAAAAATAACTTTCTTATGGTCCCAAATAACAACTAACCCAATAGAGGCTCCACAGGAGGCTTCACTAGAGATATTCCAAAAACCAATTATTTTCCCTAGGCTATCAAGATTTTCAGAATCTAATTTAGTTTCCTGAATTAAGATGCATTCTACATCAAAAGTTTTTAAGTATCTTCTTAAGATACTTTGTTTGTTGGGGTGATGTTTAATCCCTTAATATTCTAAGTAATTATTTTCATGGCTAATTGGGAGGGAAATTCCCCCTACCTGCATATATCGCTATGATTTTAGCCCGACCTTCAACCATAGCATTGTTTATGTGATCCACTAGATTCTGCAATATGATTATCACTTCCAATACTTGTTGATGTACAATCATACTTGCATGACTTAGCATAGTGACCTATCTGACAATACTTAAAATGACTCAAATTTCTTTTCCTAGAAATTATCAATTTAGCTTTACAATGATTAGCCTTGTGACCAACATTATAACACACATAATAATTCTTATGAACAATATTGACTACTGCATTCTTCTATTCCCGATATGAGACTTGATTCTTACATTTACTTTCTTTATGACCAGTCTTATTATAATTAAAGTATTGAGTCTTCTTCTCTTTTCACATATTGCAATCTACTTCCTCATGACCAAAATTTTTACAAACATAACAACAATTGTTAAAAGATAAATGACTTTGAGCATTCAGTTATCTTATAGGAAGTCTTCTTAGGGATGTGTTCTAAATTTTACCTTGCTTTCCACCTTAATCTTTTCATTATCTACAATTGCATTCTCCTTTCCTTTATCCATCTGATTTAAAAATCCACCATTAAATGGGTATGTGCAGGATCATGGTATACCAAATTAGGCCCTTAAATGGCAATGAAAATCAAAAAATCAAGGTTAGAAAAGTTGACATACAAATTTTAACAAGTTATCAATCTTACATATAAAATATGTAAGAAGACATTGTATAAAAAATTGAATGTCATTTCTAAGATACTAGCCCTTTTTTGAAAATAAATTATTCTATATGGTGAAATTTTCAAATTTCAATGCAGTAGTATAAAAACATCAAGAAAAAGATAAGAAGTAGGTGTATGTCTTACCACCTTAAACATAATCAAAAGATAATATTTTTTTACAAGATTCTAGATATAAGTAGTAGACTCATGTTCTGATGTGACACATATTTTTTTGTAATTTTTTTTTAAGTAAATAATTAATTATGAGTTTTCTACTACAACTTTGGAGAATATAAAAACTCATGTGTCTGACCACCATAACTTGGTCCAAAATTCATCAAATTAAAAACTTTTAGTTTTTTTCTTGTATTGGGAAAAGCATAAAATGTGACACATATTTTAGATTTCAAAAATGTTTTTGATAGAAAAAGAAGAAAGAGGGTGTTGGCAAGCGGAACAAAGGGACTAAAAGCACATTAATAGCACATTAATGGCACCAGTCAAAGCAGATAGAAATAGTTTAACAGCAGAATCACCAAGTCTAATTTGCCCCTATCAAAAACATAAATTAGAGTACTAATCAAAAGGATTAAACTAGAGTACTTAAAATGAAGAGTAGCAGTTAAAATAACAATCATAAGCCACGTAGGGCTGAACCAAAATCTAGATAAAATAAATTTCACCCCAAAAGCAAAACAGGGGATCCGAGGGCCATGCCCAATAAAAAATAACCAACTCATGAGCAGCTGCAGTTAGTTCTTCCCACCCAGATGCTTAGACATCAGGGTCCTAGCCCACTCCTCCTACAGGAACAAGAAAAGATCATTGCCATCCTTGTCCTCTTCCAGACTACCACCAGTTAGCTTTTCCTGCACATTATAGAGGGTCATAGGCAAAGCATGCATGACCTTCAGGGAAAATTTGTTAGTCATCATGCAATGATGCTTCAGTTCCTGCATATTCTTTTTGATGTCCGCCATCTCCTTGTCCATATCAGAGAACCTCATCTTGAGAGTGCCTTTAAATTTTTTTTTGTCAGCCAGAACCCCGGTATTGTACTCAAAGGTGGGGGGCTTATCCTGGAGATCATGAAAAGGACTCAGGGGCGGGATAGGGTTACAGAGGATTTCCATGGTTTGCTAGAGGTTGGGCAATGGAGTGTTACCAGTCCTAATAGGACTCATGTGATCATCCAAGGAACCTTTCATGGACTCAGTGGTGTGAGAGTCTTTTTTAGATAGGGACTACTCTCTAGAGGCCGCTTCCATCATCTTGGTTTTACACTACTCCTTGGAAATTCTATTAGACCTTCGGTGACCCGAGCCACTTAAGTCCACCTCTAGATTAACTTGGCTCTCCATCATTCTCCATTTTTTGGGCCTTTGTTTGGTCTTAGGAGTACTATCAGACTCCTTCCGATCTTTGTTCTCCATAGATTCAGAGACATGAGAGTCCTCCTGAGCCTCCTTCCTATTGAAAGGGTTTTTAACAAATTTTTTGCAGGTTCTACCCTCTTTAGCACCCAGCTCAGACTCCTAGATAACCTAGATGGATTGGGAGGTGGAATGAGTGGGATTTTCAATTTTGGCTAGGGAATCCTCCTGGGTCATCTCTTGGATAATCAGAGGGGGGTTGGGGTGCTAGGTAGATAGCTTTATGGAAGTGGTAAATGTAGAGAAGGAGGCCCTGATGGAGGATAGGGATTGATTTATCAGGGTTGTCCTTAATATCCAGGATATTACTCTCTATGGAATTCAAAGGATAGAAGGGCATGGAAATTAAATCCTTATTTCTAATATGATTCAGGAACAGTAAGTGGTAGTAGTAGAACACAGTGAACTTACCTTCTAGCGTAAAATACTTCATCATAATGAGACAAATCTTTGGCCAGAAGTCTGGCAACTCTTCCCTATTAAAACCCCCTTGCTTCTTCACCAGATTCTTACCTTCCTTGAAAAACTAGTTGAGGCTGGTAGGGTTGAGAGTCCAACTGGTCTTTTTGTATTTCCTCCCCTCCATAGAGAGGCCCGTCGCCTTTGTAATGACCTCTTCATTAATCTAGAAGTGGATGCCACCAATCGAGACACTTTTATTATTCCAGGATGAGATGAATTGTTTGGAAATTCACTCATCATGCCCACCTTTCATTCTCTCCATAAAACCCCATATGTTGCTTTCTTTAAAGTAGTGGGTCACCAAGGTATCAGAGGTGAAAGCCTCATCGATCTTGTCAAGTTTGATGCGAAGAGTGTTGCCTCCCATTTCAAAGCTCTACCCCTCCTACGCCAGAATATCCTGAAAACCTAAGAGCTGAGCTTCTTTGCAAATCATAAAAAACCACTTGTATTTGTGTGGCCATTTCGAGGAAAGATTATACTTAAAATGCTGGCCTTGGGTGAAATATTAGGAGATGAGCTTCATACAGCTAGATCTAACGGATCTCTGGGTGCCATTAATAGCAATAATGCCAGGGATGCACTTGTTGTCCTTATTAGTCAAGTAAGCCCTCTGATTCGGATAGCTGTCTCTCCACACATTTGAAAATTAATGATGATTCTTTATGGGGTTTTGGGTTCTCCTTTTCATAATCACAAAAATTGCCAGAGCATGCCAACATGTGATCCAGGAAGGATTCGTAATGAATATGATAGCTTGGCGCATTTTAAATTGTAATATTCATTTCTCCTCTAATGATTTGCTGAGTCAACATAGGTAAATCACTGACCACCCTCCAATTATTAAGTTTGATTTTCTTTAGGCCTATGGCTGCCATCGAGTCAGCAACTGAATTCCCCTCTCTGTATGTGTGTCCAATAGTCATGCACTGGAAGTTTTTGAGCAGCTCATGAATCTCCAACATAATAGATCTAACACACCACCCCACATTAGCTCCACTTTTGATAGCCTCAACAACCACTTTAGAATCCCCCTCGATTTCCAGTAGCTTGATGTTCATTTGGGTTGCAAATTTAATCCCCCAAAGAAGGGACATTCCCTCCGCTTAGGTGACAGTGAAGTTATTGAGAGGCCCAGCATAAGCCAATAGACAAGTGCCTTTATGATCTCTCAGAACACCACCCCCACCCTGGCCAAGATTATTTTCAGCCCCATCAAAGTTTAATTTGGTCCATCCTCTAAGAGGGCCGGTCGATCTAGTAGCTTTTCTAGCTATCCATTTAGCATCATCAAACCTGGAAAAACTAGCTAGGAGATTCCAACTATTAAGAATTCTAACCTCCCAAGTAGCAAGAGGAAAGGAGGGAAGCTTCCACTTAGCCGCCCTGGCATTTTCACATAGGAACTTAGTTCCAATATGGAGACAAGTCTTAGACTGGTTACTAGCCTCCCTAAAAATCTTGTTGTTCCTTTCCTTCCAAATGGTCCAGTAGATGTGAGGGGGTAGCATACACCAAAGGAGTTGGAGGAGGGGGTGATTGGAGGGAGATCTCCAATTATTAAATTGATGCACATCTCATCCCAGGGCCCATGAGATATCCAAATTGTCGATAACCTCTTGCCAGATGCTGGTGGAATAATCATAGTGGATGATAGGTGATTCACTATTTCCTCCTCCTTCTTACATTGGACACATCTGTTTGCCATGGAGAAGCCCCTCTTTATAAGATTATCTTGGATTAGGACCTTACCATGCATGAGAGTCCACCATAAAAATTTGATTTTCGACGTGAGCTAAGGGATCCACACCTTCTTCCAGTCCCCTGAGTTACTCTCCTCCTTCAGAAGTAGATTGTAAGTAGACTTTACTGAGAAGGTACCAGCCTGGGTGGGGGCCCAGATAATGGATTCATCAAGCCCCAATATTTTGATATTAGTCAGGTTTTCCATGAGTTCCTTGGCCAATTGTTTAAGGTCTGGTCTATCCCTTATCTGACTAGGTATATCCTTCCAGTCCCTGCTAGTGATGTAGTTGGAAGCTCTATTACCAAGGATAGGTCTAAGGTAGTCCATAAGAGGTTTGAATCTGTAGCCCAGGTTAGCTTGGTTTAAGATCCAGTGGTCATTCCAGAATCTGATGGATCTCCCATTTCCAATTTTCCAAAAAGCTCCTTTAGACAAAAGGGTCTTGCATTTACAGATGTTCATCCAGAGTTCGGATCCACTTGGGAGGTCACTATCATGGTATATCCTCCCATAGATATGTCCTTGGAGGTACTTAGCTTCCATTATTTTGTGCCAGTCTGCTTTTCCTTCTATGAGTTTCCATGCCACTTTCGTGGTAAGGGCTTTATTCATCAAACCAATTCTTCTTAGTCATAGACCACCCAGTCTTTTCAGGAGGAAAACAGTGTCCCAATTGACAAGAGGCATCCTCTTCTTTTCTTTAGACCCCGCCCATAGAAAGGTTCTCTGAATTCTTTCAAGTTTGTCTGCCATGTTGCTTCTGATCTTAAAGAGGGATAGGAAGTAAACAAGGATCCCTTGGAGAGTGGAGGCCACGAGCTGAAGTTTACCAGCATTGCTTAAAATCTTCCCCTTCCAACCAATGAGTTTCCTCTGGGTTCTCTCAAGGATAGAATTCCAGAAATCTTGGGACACCTCTTTAACCATAAGGGGGAGGCCAAGGTAGGTAGAAGGGAGCGATTCCAAAAATGTTATACATGTTGAATGTTATAGCTATTTTCCAATCATTTTATCAATAGTATGAAAATGTTAGGTTAAAGATAAGAAGTAGGTGTATGTCTGACCACCTTAAATACAATCTAATCATAATATTTTTTTACAATATTCTAGATTTAAGTAGTAGACTCATGTCTGGATGTGGCACATATTTTTTTATAATTTTATTTCTAAATAAATAATTTATTATGATTTATGTTCTACAAATTTTTTGAAATATAAAAGAACACATGTCTGACCACCTTAACTTAGTCTAAACTTCATCAAATTTTAAAAAATAAAATTTCTTCTTGTTGTAGGCGAAGCATAGAATGTGATGCATGTTTCAAATTTTAAAAATGTTATACTATTTGAAAGTTATAGTTGTTTTTCAATCAGGACTTCTTTTTCACATCACCACTTTTTGGCATACCATGATCCTACACATACCTAAATACCAATTCTTCTTTTTACTTGGGTCCTTTTTGAGAGGATAATAATTGATCTAAGAAAAAACTTCTCTCACATGCCTTTGTTTGAGACCTCAGTTTATTCAATTCCAATTCTAATTTTTCATTTTAATTTTAACTATTCTTAATCATATCCTTGATATTCTCTTAAGTCTCTTTCCATTCACCTATTTCTATTTTCAATTCCATTCTAGCCAACCAAGCATTCTTAAAGATCATCTATCTTCAGATCTAGATCCAGATCTGTATCTTTGTCTTCTTTTTTCTCTTAATTCTTTTCATTTTTTTCCCAGACCTACAAATTTGTCCTTTGATTCCTTCAGTTCTTGGATGACCTTCTTATTCCTTGATTGAAATTTCTTAATATGATCTCTTATCTTTGCAATGCAAGTATTTTCTTCTAACAGATTTTCCTTTAGCTCCTCATTTTTTTTCCTCAATGTCACTCAACATGACTTGTCAATCTTCCTTAGAGAAATATTCTCTTTCCATTTGTTCAACCTTACAAGATCTCCCTCAAGTGGTTAAGCTCTATCTATAAGGGACCACCCTTTGATACCAATATTTGAATAGATTGAATAACTGATTCGATTCCAACACCATAAAATAGACTACATTTGAATATAATATTATGAGGATTCCACATATCTTGGAAGCTTTATATGCACTTGGGAGACTGTTTCATTTTAGACATGATGGGATATTTGAATATGATTTGGAGAGTGGGAATTGGAGAGTAGTGGAGAAATTTTCTAGATCTTACATGGTTTTTATTGCTACACTGTGGTGTGATCAAATTTTCTCGGTGTTAACTTCTTTTCGCACACCCATATTTTATATGTTAAAACCTTGTGCAATAACCTGTACAATGTCAATTGCTATTAAATTTAATACAGATAAGAGGAGGAATATAATGATGATGAGAAAGTATCTTATTTTGTTCTACATGGCTCTGGTTTTGTAGATAATCATAGCTTTAATTTCTCATTATTTTATTATTTGTAAGTTATGGGTATATAGCTTTAAACTTTTATCCCTTTCAAAACAATTCTGGTTCTTATAGCTATTTGATCTGCAGAAGAGAGCACTATAAATGAAGATTTTTCTTGAGTCTGAAGTGATTATTATATTCTTTCCCTAAAACCAGCTTACATGCTATATTTCCTAGGGTTAGATTAAAATCTCGTTTGGTTCTTTAAGAGGATTTGTGGGTTATGAGAATGTATCTCAATTTAAATATTCCCTTTGGTTAATTAGGTTATATTTTTTAGCTAGGGTTACTAAATGACGAGCAGGATAGAAAGACAAATTTCTTCACTTATTATTTCAAGATTTATGTTATGAACTTTTTTGGGTTGAGAAGAAAGTTTATATAGTATTTATGAAGCTTCCATTCTCTTTGTTTACTTATTGTCTATATAATATGGGCCTTAAAGCTTTAAGATTTCTATTTTTGTAGTAGAAGGACCATGATCTTTGAAGCATGGTATGTGCAGGATCATGGTATGCCAAACTAGGCCCTTAAGTGGCAATGAAAATTCAAAAAATCAGATTTAGGCAAGTTGACATAAAAAAATTCAACAAGTTATATTTATTATATCAAAAATATGTAACAAGAGAATCTATAGAAAATTGAATTTAGCCTCTAAGATACTAGGCCTTTTTTGAAAAATAATTATTCTATATGTTGAAAATTTCAAATTTCAATGTAGTAGTACAAAGATTTCAAGAAAAAACAAGAAGTAGGTGTATGTCTGACCACCTTAAACATAATCAAATGATAATTTTTATTTACAAGATTCTAGATATAAGTACTAGATCCATGTATGGATGTGACACATATTTTTTTATAATTTATTTCCAAGTAAATAATTAATTATGATTTTTCTTTTACAACTTTTCAAGAATACAAAAAATCTCGTGTTTGACCATGTTAACTTAGTTTAAACTTTATCAAATTGACAAAAAAAAAAAATTCTTGTAGTAGGAAAATCATAGAATGTGACACATATTTTGGATTTCAAAAATGTTAAACAGTTTGAAAGTTATAGCTATTTTCAATAAGTCTATCAATCAGGACTAGAAAGATAACAAGTAGGAGTATGTCTGACCACAATAAACAAAATCAAATGATAATATTTTTTTATAATATTCTATTTAAAAGTAGTAGACTCGTGTTCAGATGTGATGTATATTTGTTTGTATTTTTTTTCCGAGTAAATAATTAATTATGATTTTTCTGCTACAAATTTTACTAAATATAAAAACTCTCATGTCTGACCACCTTAACTTAGTCTAAACTTCATCAAATTAAAAGAATTTTTTATTATTATTGTATTAGGTGAAGCATATAATGTGATGTACATTTCATATTTCAAAAATGTTATATTGTTTGAAATTTATAGTTGTTTTTCAAAGAGTCTATCAATCAGGACTTCTTTTTCACATCGTCACTTTTTGGCATATCATGATCCTGCACATACCCAGAAGTATAGGAAGTTTACCTCTTCAGTAGAATTAGTCAATTAAGAAATGTTCACTCTTGGGAGCTCACATGCTGACATGCGATGTACAAACTTTACTACGAGGTGGAAATTCATAATTGTGTAATGAAGGATTTTGTGACACTAATCACTATTTATATCTTAGTTATTAGAAAGTATGGTTTCTTTATATATGCATACATTCAAAGGATGAGACAGTATAAGGGTAAATGGCATATTTATTGAATGGAGAATGCAGTTTGTTGGTACCATGAGAGAATCAAGACAGAAGAAAATGTATATAGGAAGAAAAATTAAAGAGTGTTATGGAAAGCTCTGTGTAACGTATGTAATTAATGGTAATTATAACCCCTACAAAAAAGGGGGGTAGGATTGTAAGGTATAATGTATACTAAACATATGAGAAAGTATGGGAGGGGCCTTTTCCTCCTTAGATAATGATCTGCAAATAGTGGTTTTGTAATTTTGATCTGGACTCTTTTAGTCCTAGACAAAACTGAATTTTTTCTTTCCTCTGTTCTTTTCCTCAGTGCCCACACTAAATGGAGGTGTACTGTTATGTAAATTTTAAAATTTAATATATGACTTTGGCTCATTCCTTATTAAAAAAAGAGCATGTTTAAACATCACCAATGCAACACATAGATTAGAATACTTGCATTAAAAAAGAAGAGAGAGATTTTTGTCCTTAGAGGTAAAGGCCATACCTCCGCGGAAACACATCTCCCAATTTAGCATCAATAAAGCAATACTTTTTCCTCTAAGTTGCATAAACAATACCAATGGAAATGATATGGTCATAGTCATGTTGCTATCTAGCCAACCTAGTATGACATGACAAGAGAGACCCATCTTCACCACCAAACGAAATTCACCATTCTGATTTACTAGCTTCCATTTGGGAATTCCCCTTGTCCTAACATTTGAAATTCTATAGAAGAAAAGAATGGTTAACATGATGTTTTCCAAACCTTTGGTTGATCTAAAATACTTCTCCAACTGACAATGAAGGAGAGGTTTTTGTATAAATATTCAGATATTGAGTATCAATCTAAGACCAATTTTCCCCCAAAAACCAAATCTGATCTCCCCCCAAAACCCCAGATATGCATGCAAATTTTTTGAAGCACAATAAGGCATGTATACCCTTTCACAAAATGCCTCAAAGATGTGTCATCTCTTTGTAAAGAAGTGACTAATAGTTAGGACAGATGCATTGGCATGAACACCAAAAACATAATGTTTGATTAACGCCAAATGACTATGCCAGTTAGCAGTGATCAGAATCTGCCCAAGGGTAGTGACAAGAAGTAGTGTTGCTACAAAGAGACAAAAGGTTACATAGTCTTCCTTAGAGTTTTTAAAAGGTTTATAGCTAATGAATGATACGATGACTTTAAAAGGTATAAAATGATGGTGCATGTATATTGTTGAACTTCATTGGGATGAAGATGACAGGTAAAGATTCCTAGCCTTTTATAGAGTTGTGAATGGAGAAGAAACAACTATCTTATGGAACCAATCAAGGCATTGTCATCACAATCTAGGAATTTATAAAGGACCACATCTACAAGTAAGACAAAGCTCACTATTAGTAGGGATATTATAAGAGGGCAATTATACCAATGAGATAAAATTTAAAAGGTTCTTGTCGTAGTGAATTTAAAAGTCAAATCAAACATGAAGAGTGGCTAGCAATGACAAGAAAGACTAAAGATACAAAGAGTAACGTTCCTAAAGGTTAAAGACCACCATGACATAGTACAGAGATGCATTCATCATGACTGTCATGACATATTACCATGCACGGCTATCAAGAGAATAGAAAGGATAGTCATATAAGTTTTGAGGATCTTGCAAGTTGTCGTACGTAGGTTTCAAACTACACATCCTTTGCCAACATCCAAACCGTCTAGCCACCATAGGAAATTTTGTACAAAAATATGGACATTCAACAATAGCGCTAGTGGACATGGATCCAAGGAAGTGCACAAAATGTATTTAATAAAAAATACTCTTTATCAAAGAATATCAGTAAAGAAAAGGGATCAACAAAATATAAAATGAATCCCACCACAATGAATGTCTCAATGATGAGTAGGAACTAATTATTGTTATAAATTCCAATGCCAAAATAGGATATTTTTGCAATGAATTTATCAAACACTCAACCACCTTCCATGATGCAAAGAACATGCTAGGTTTGTTCATGATGCATCTTGTCTCTCATGTTCAATTTTATGTTTTAAGCATCTTATTGGAGATTTCATGTTGCATGTTTTTTTCTTGTATTTTTCGCAACATGTGGTGTTTGTCTTAGATAATAGAGAGTCAAGTTACCTATTTGGGTTGAATACTGTGACCATTTTGGGGATATTTATAAAAAAATTGTTATCCTAATATTTATCTTGGCTATTGTTAATATTTCAAAGTTAGCTGTGGTGTGGTGGTTTTTCTTTCTGCTTTCTATTTTATCTTTTCAGAAAACAAAATATGGGAAATTGTTAAAATAACATTCACAAATTAAATGCGAAAGATGAAGTCTCTGGTTATAATATACCTGTCAGCTTTGAAAGTATAAGTAAAATTAAAGCAAAAGTCTCTGATTATAATCTATGATTGGGATATTCTCTGTAAATTATCCTATGAAGCTTGTGGCAATTACCCTATGAAGCAGAGCAATAACGCAGTTAGGGTTTCCCTGAAACTATGTGGTAATGCAGTTTCATTGGTTCAATAATGAGCACAACTATGTTCATGTAGATTGTGCAAATTATAAAATATGTGGGTTGATTGAATATCATAAATGGCTAAGAACTACCTAGATTCTTCTATTATTTCTAATGGATTAACAAATTTAATAGGATTCATTCTCTTTATAGAGATAATGGCTCAACTGAGCTTGATGTTCCATGTATTTAATATGTATTTATTATATATTGAATTTAAACACTATCATATCAAACGAGCTATTTCAATATGCAACATTGTAATTAACAAAAGCACATGGAATTGGCTGCCATCCAATGTTGTGATATTTTTGATATGCTTTCCTTTCAAGAGCATAATTAAATGTAGAGTAATAAAATCAATCACATAACGGAAGAGTAAACGGTATTTCAGACTAAAAATACTACAGCTGGCTACTAAAGCCCAAAGGATCACAAGAATTCCCTTTCATCTTCATCTTCTCTACTAATTTCATTCTTTTATGCCTTCAAAAGCTACCAACTCCTCTACTTCCAAGGTGGCCTCAGGAGTGCAAACTATTGTATCTGAGGAAGTGAATTTCTATGCTGCTTATATTAATGGATATGAATAATCAACTTAACCCAAAATTGAGTGGAGAGGTTCTTATGAGGCTACCATACTCCTTTCATAACATTCTCAAATAGGTATGCAAAGCTTGGAGGGACATGGTGGAAAATAGTAGCTTCTACGATAGTAGAATTGGCTCTGGGCTATCTGAAAACTTCATATGTTTGCTCCGTGAAGATGATATAATAATGTATGACCCTATACAAAACTCTTGCTACAGCCTTCCCCCTATTCCAACTAGCATTAAACCTACGAATTTTCTATGTTTAGTTTGTTGGAGAAGAAAACTTGTCTTGATTGGCTTGACAGGTGACACTGGAAGTGTACTAGTCTATGATTTTTGTTCTACTCATTGGCATGTGGGAAAGGAAATTCCAAGCATGGAGTTATTTGCATGGAAATTAGCATGTTGTGGATCTCCTCAAGGAAGTGTTTATGTTGCCAGATTTGGAAGAGATATGGGAAGAGCGGCAATTTATGACATAGAGGAGGACATATGGGAACTTCTTCCTCTGATGCCACCGTGCCCAGCTAGCCTTGCTTCAAGTGTTATCATTGTTAAATAATTTAGAAGAACTCTAAATTCAGGAAATGCACAAAATGAATGCTCTGTTTTAGCAATGGAATAATTTGAAATCCCCAAAATAGGGCAGACACAATAGCTAGAGAAATATGCAAGAATCTACTCGCTTCTATTCAAACTAAGACAAAAAATAAACTTACAGACATTAGCTACATAAAAACTTCTTCGAGCTTCTCAAAACTCATACAAGATTATCTGAAGGAATCACTGCTTAACAGAATAATCCTTTTACAACTGTTGTTGCAAAACTTCTCTGATAAAATTAGAGTATTACAAAATACTTAAAACTCTTTGCTGCTGCATAAAAGAGTAATTACATCCATGCTCACTATGGAAGAATAAAGACATTCTTCCCTTTATATAAGAAATTTTTTGTCCAAGAAGAAGAGAGAAGTCCATAGATGAAATCAGATTTCCCCAAATCTAATTTGATCTTATCTCCCAAATCTGATTTGATTTGAGCTTTATCTTCCAAATCTGATTTGATTTGAACTTATCTTCCAAATCTAATTTGATTTGAGCTTATCTTCCAAATCTAATTTGATTTGAACTTATCTTCCAAATCTGATTTTATTTGAGCTTATCTCCCAAATCTGATTTGATCTTATCTTCTAAATCTGATTTGATTTTATCTTCTAAATCTGATTTGATCTTATCAAGTTCAAAATCCACACAAAAATATCATAAAATATCTTTATCAAAAATAAAAGTCAAATATGAAGGCTAAAGACAATCAGATTTGATTCTAAAAATCCAACACTCCCCCATTGTCTTAAGCCAACAAATAAGATCATGCTTGATCCAAACTGACTATGCCCAGATTTCTCCTTAGGTGCTGAAAACTTGCAATGCCCAATGGCTTGGTGAAAATGTTTGCTAGCTACTGCTTTGACCTACAAAAATCCATTTTTATTTCACCATTCTCAATTAATTCTCTGATAAAATGATAGCTAATTTCAATGTGCTTGCTTCTTCCATGAAACACTAGATTTTTTGATAATGCTATTGAGGAAATATTGTCACAAAATATTGTGGTTCCATCCTCTTGTTCTTCCTTCAAATCTGCCAAGATCCTTCTTAGCCAAATAGCTTGACATGCTGCTGCATTCGCTACTATATATTCAACCTCTGCTATAGATTGAGCAACTATGGGTTTCTTCTTAGAAGCCCATGAGATTACACCTGAACCCATGTGGAAGACATATCCGGAAGTGCTCTTCCTATCATCCAAGCTCCCTGCCCAATCACTATTTGTGTAGCCAATAAGATCAAAAACATTTGTTGCAGTATACAAAATACCATATCCTTTGGTTCCTTTCACATACCTTAGGATTCTCTTTCCCGCTTACCAATGGGAGTCCTTTGGAGTTTCCATAAATCTGGAAATCAAACTTACTGCATGCATAGTGTCTAGCCTAGTAGCTGTTAAATACATCAAACTTCCAACTAAACTTTTATATAAAGTTGGATCTACATAACTACTACAATCTTTCTTGCTTAACTTCAAACCTACTGAAGTTGGTGTTGGGGTAGGCTTTCTATTTTGCATTTTAAATCTCTCCAAAATCTGATTTGCATATATTTCTTGAGAGATAAAAATACCATCATGCATTTGTTTTACTTCTATGCCTAGAAAATATCTCAAGAGACCTAAGTCTGACATTTCAAACTCACTTTTCATGGCCTCTTTAAAATCAGCAATGAGGAAATCATTATCCATAGTAAAGATTAAATCATCAACATACAAGACAACAATTAAAATATTACCATTAGCTGCCTTGATGTAAAGAGTGGGCTCACCATCGCTTTTGCAAAAGCCATTGCTCATCAAATATGAGTCAATTCTACTATACCATGCCCATGGAGCTTGCTTAAGCCCATAAAGAGCCTTCTTTAGCCTATACACTTTACTTTCAGGACCTGGAACTTCATAACCAGGTGGGTGCTCCACATAAACCTCTTCTTTCAACACTCCATTCAAGAAGGCGGACTTCACATCCATTTGGTAAACCTTCCATTTGTGCTGGGCCGCAATTGCTATGACAACATGCACGGTTTCCATTCTAGCAACTGGGGTGTAAGTCTCATCATAATCTATACCAAACTGTTGTTTGTACCCCTTGACCACCAATCAAGCCTTATGCCTATCTATTTTTCCTTCAGAATTGCTCTTGGTCTTGTAAACCCATTTAACTCCAATAATGTAAAATTGATATTCTCATCATATTCATTTTCATACCTTTCATCTTGGTCTATCTCCCTTATACTCTTGGTCTTTCTTGGCACTAGGGAGGTGAGAGTGGGATCATAGCTCTCAATATTGCTGTTGATGCTCTCTGTGGGGCCAATTTGTAGCCTTCTAGAGCCTTCTATATCTGTTGTTATATCATTTTACTGATCATTAATGTCACCATCTTCATCAATAATAGGCACTTTTCTTGATGTTCTTGAAGATGTGTACACTGAGCCATCCCATGACTCATTTTCAATGAACTCCATGTCTCTTGAAGTGATCATCTTCTTACCAACTGGATCATATAATTGGTATGCCTTAGATTATGGACTATAACCAGTAAAAACACACTTCACTCCTTTATCATCAAACTTTTGCCTTTGCTCTTTTGGCACGTGTGCATATGCTACACACCCAAACACTCTCAAGTGTTCAACTGTCCATCTATGCTTTATCCATGCTTCCATTGGAATCTTGTCACGGACTGCTATTGTAGGACTTTTATTTATTAAGTATACTGTTGTTGCTATAGCCTCTCCCCAATATTCAATTTGGAGCCCTTTTTCTTTCATCATACTTCTTGCCATCTCAACGCTGGTTCTATTTTTTCTTTCAGCCACTCCATTTTGTTGCGGAGTATAACTGGTTGTCAACTCTTTCTTTATGCCATTTTTCCTGCAAAACTTTACAAAAATATTAAAGGTATATTCCCCCCCTCTATCTGATCTTAGGACTTTAAGATTTTGTCCACATTCATTTTCAACCTGGGCTTTAAATTCTAAAAATTTATCAAAAGCTTCAGATTTATTTTTCATAAAATAAACTCATGTTCTACGATTGAAATCATCTATGAATGTCATAAAATAAGTACTCCCCCCAATGGAAGTGATTTGCATAGGGCCAACTAAATCAGTATGCACCAATTCTAATGGTGCTCTTGCCCTTCTAGAGTTTCCAGAATTAAAGGGCAACCTATGTTGCTTAGCCAAAATACAAGCCTCACACTTGCTACTGAACTCTTTAATACATGACAAATCATCTACCATACGTTTCTTGGACAATAAATTTAAACTAGCATAGCCAAGATGTCCATACCTTAAATGCCATAGCTTGGAGGGGTCTTCAATCACGCTTTTGAAGGATGATTGTTGTACTACTGTACATTCTTTCTTGGGAGGTGGAATTTTTTATTGTGAAGAGAAACATGTCTCTACCTTCAATGAAAACATTCCATTCTTTGTCATTTGAACTGCTGCAATAATTTTCTTACTCCCGTCCTTCTCATAAATGACACATTGGTCATTCTCCATCAGCACTTTGTAACCATTTTGAGTGAGTTGTCCAACACTCATCAAATTGTGCTTTATTCCTGGGGCAAAATAAACTTTTTGAATTTCTTGTTTCTCACCTTGCTTGGTGCGGATCATAATAGATCCTTTGCCCACAACTAGAACAATTCCATTCTTCCCCATTCTAATTTCAAACTTCACATTTTTATCGATGAAAGAAAAAAGACTTTCATTACCACTCATGTGGTTACTACAACTGTTGTCTAAATACCAAACTTCGAGGCTGCATTCTTCACCAACATTGCACATGATGAAGGCTGTGGGATTGTTTCCATCACCCACTTTCATATCAGCAACATTTGCACTTTGCTTTGACTGATTACCTTGCTTTTTCCAGCATTCACTAGCATAATGCCCAAATTTATGACAATAATAACATTCAACATTACTCTTGTCAGAGGTATATTTCTTCTTACTTTTGAAATTATTTTGAGAGCTGCTGGCTCCCTCATTTGTAGCTCCTCGTTCTGAGCTTTCTCCTCCACCATTTTGTTGTCCGGAGTTACCATGACCTCTACCTCTTGAACCTCTTCTAGAATTGTTTCTTCCTCCTCCCCTACCTCTTGCATTGCCTTGAGCTCTAAAAGCTTTCTCTTGAGAAGAATTTGCTGACCTATTAATGTGATGCTCATGGGTTTGGAAAGAACCCATCAACTCATCAATAGTCATTACTAAAAGATCATTTGCCTCTTCAATGGCAATTACTAAATTATCAAATTTTGAGGGCAGACTTCTCAAAACTTTCTCTACTATTCTTTGCTCTTACATGGTTTCTCCATTGGTTCTCAACTGGTTTATTAAACCAGAGAGTCTTGAACTAAAATCTAAGATGGACTCATTGTCCTTCATGAGGAGAGTCTCAAACTCTCTTCGAAGCATTTGGAGTTTCACCAAATGAACTTTCTCATTCCCTTTAAAACTTGTGTGAAGAATATCCAAAGCTTCTTTGGAATAATCAGTTGTTGCTATTCTAGGAAAGATTGCCTCTATCAAGGCAGTTTCTATCAAGCTCAAAGCTTTTGCATCTTTCCTTCTTGACTCCTTCAACTGAGTCTTTTGATTGTTTGTGAGGCCGGCAAATTGAGCTGGGTTAGTTACATCTGTAAATCCATTAACCACAAGCTCCCACAAATCATTTGCTATAAAAATGGTCCTCATCTTCTTTGCCCAAACATCATAATTTTGTCCATTGAAGGACAGTGGCTACTGCCAACTCTTTCCTACATCTCTAGCCATGTCTCTTGTGCAAGATAAACAAATACCCAAAAAAAATGCCCAAACTCACAAGGATTGAAGGCCAATCAGCTCTGATACCATGTTAAATAATTTAGAAGAACTCTAAATTTAGGAAATGCACAAAATGAATGCTTTGTTTCAATAATGGAAGAATTTGAAATCCCCAAAATAGGGCAGACACAATAGCTGGAGAAATATGCAAGAATCTACTTGCTTCTATTCAAACTAAGACAAAAAATAAACTTACAACCATTAGCTACATACAAACTTCTTTGAGCTTCTCAGAACTCATACAAGATTATCTGAAGGAATCACTGCTTAACAGAATAATCCTTTTACAACTGCTGTTGCAAAACTTCTCTGATAAAAATAGAGTATTACAAAATACTTAAAACTCTTTACTGCTGCATAAAAGAGAAATTACATTCATGCTTACTGTGGAAGAATAAAGACATTCTTCCCTTCAAATAAGAAATTTTCTGTCCTTGAGAAGAAGAGAGAAGAAGTCCATAGATGAAATCAGATTTCCCCAAATCTAATTTGATCTTATCTCCCAAATCTAATTTGATTTGAGCTTTATCTTCCAAATCTGATTTGATTTGAACTTATCTTCCAAATCTGATTTGATTTGAACTTATCTTCCAAATCTAATTTGATTTGAACTTATCTTCCAAATCTGATTTGATTTGAGCTTATCTCCCAAATCTGATTTGATCTTATCTTCTAAATCTGATTTGATTTTATCTTCTAAATCTGATTTGATCTTATCAAGTTCAAAATCCACACAAAAATGTCATAAAATATCTTTATCAAAAATAAAAGTCAAATATGAAGGCTAAAGACAATTAGATTTGATTCTGAAAATCCAATAATTATTGGAGGACTGTTACACGTCATAGATTTATTGAATGGTGGGGCTTGTGTTTCAAGTGTTATTATTGGAGGAGTGTTACACGTCCTACATCAAACCACCGCTCGGGCACAAAGATTTGATCCCAACACCAGAGAATGGACTCCAGTTGAATATAATATTCTAAGGATTCCGCATATCTTGGAAGTTTTATATGCCTTTGGGAGACTGTTTCTTTTTAGGAAAGATGGAATAATTCAATATGATTTGGAGAGTGGGAATTTGAGAGTAGTGGAGCAATTTCCTGGAATTCCCATGGAGTTTATTGCTACAGTTTGGTGTGATCAAATTTTCTGGGCTATAACTCCTTTCTACAAATCCATGCTTTTTATGTTAAAACCTTATGCAACGACTTCTGCAAGGTCAATTGCTATTGAACTGCCATAAGAGATGAAAAGGATGAAAATAAAGAGTATGACCACTGTTGAAATTTGACAGGTGATCTTGCCATCTTTTAATAATATATTTTTTGGGAGTACATACCATTGCAAGAATATGACTCTATGGACATAGAATCATCATGACATGTAGAAAGATATATCATTTCAATTACATCATTAAGTGTACCTTAGTTATATGGTTTTTCATCAAGCAATTGGATGAATGCTTTATTTGTTCTAGTTACCTTTGCTTATGGTGCTTTAACCAAAAGGGTGCTCTTTATGTATAAGAATGAAACTATAAGTATATCACATATATGGGTCCTCCAAATTATATGTGCTTAAAATTATCACCTAAAAAAAAGGTGTGGTGGAGTTAAATTTGTATCAAATTATCACGCATAAAAGAATATAATATAACATGTGATAATTAAAAGACCACATATTAGAAATACAATATGATAACTTTAGTATATTATGAAATATAATGGTCTTATATAAAAATAAAAATAAAGATTGCAAGTTAGAAATAGTATAAACTTATTAAAGTTAGTTACAAAAAATGAATGGAAACCAAGGAAAAGGACTTATAAGAATATAAAATGTATATCTAAAGAAACCTAACATGAATAATTAAACTCTAATAAGTATGATAAACGAGGTTAGATCAAAATAAGTCTACATAAATATAAAGAAATAGCCCTTTTTAGATGTGATCTATTCTAATCTAATAAAATGCACACACATAAGCATAAATGACATACATAAATAAGTATGTACCTTTGTACTCTAATAAATCTCTGCAATTCTTCAAAATCTATAAATTCTCAATGATTTCACTGCAAAACAAGTATTAAAACACTGCCAGTGACAACAGTACAAGCTAGGCCATAAAAGATTCAATTTCTTTGTTGATTCAGCCACGATTCTCAATCCGGAAGCACATTCAACACAACTAAATGTTCAGATTGGATAAACTACCTAAAAATGCAATTCTTCAATCAAAAAAGTTCTCTACAAGTAATAGTCCTTCAATGTGTAAGCCTGCAAAATACATGCATACTGTGGAAACATAGACAAGGCACGTGGATTGTTCCCCTCAATCCATACCATGCAGTCTGTCATGACAGTCTATCGCTCTAATAGCATGCAAAAAAATTATTACGTAGATGCCAAGTGCTCCTCTTGACCTGCAAGCTACAACGATTCCTAGGCTGTACACTGATCCTGCATATAGGGCCTGTGAGATTGTTAGTGTTTTTTTATGCACCTTCTCTAGCCTCGTAAATTGTATTCTATTTACCATCAGCCAATGACATTTCTCAAAAATATTTGTAGGAACTCGTAACTTCAAATTATAAGCACTTTTGATTGATTGAACATTAGCATAAAATAGATCTTTGAAGAAAGTTGAATGGTGATTGGTTGGTCTGAATATGAATTAATCACTGCCTAAGTAGCAGCCTTTCGCAATAGGTACTCCCATATGCATGGCAAGAACTAAAAAGGTGATACTTCCTTTAATAAATTCTTCAGAATCCTTAATGTTTTGTCTAGGATCAAGACTAAACTTATAGATTTATTTTTAGAATCAAAACGAAACAAAGTATGATTTGCTATGTGAGGGAGGGCATTTTCAATTTTACCAATCAGCCAAAAACCTATAACATTTTTAATACTGTGATATATTACATGAAAAATGATATTCCATAAACAAATATATTCCATAGACTGAATATAAAAATTGGAAATAATAACATAATTCCAATGAAAAAAATTGTAAATCACGCTCAATGATTATCCTAGTGACGAATTTTTACGTATTCATTTCTTCCTTGCATTTGCATTACCTCGTCGAGTGAAATTGATATCATCCATAGACAAAGATATTACCTAAACTGAATAGTAAAGCTCAAAAAAAACATTATTCGAATGAAAAGCATTGTAAATCACGTCCAATAATGATATGAGTGAGGAACTTGTACGTATTCATTTGTATTCCCTCCTTGTCGAGTGAAACGCGACAAATAGATAGCAATTCTTTTCGGGGTTTTATTGGTTGTGGCCAAAATAGCCGGCTATACCGGCTGTTTATTTTTAGTGTATAAATAGATAGAAAATGGCCTTACAAAATATTCCAGTCTTGTATTTTAGATGGATAGCCCAGCCGTTCACTGGTTTTCTGCACTCGTTGTTGGTATCTCGGCCTTCTTCTCTATTTTACTATGGAGAAGGAAAACCAGAACTCCTCCTCTTCCACCCGGACCACCTGCTTGCCCCGTTGTAGGAAACCTCTTTCTGCTGGGCAAAAAGCCCCACGATTCTCTATTTTCCCTCTCTCGTCAATACGGCCCATTGATGACACTCTCTCTTGGCATGAAGAAAACCGTTGTGGTCTCAACTTCTGCCATGGCAAAGGAGGTCCTCAAAACCCACGACCACAACTTTGCTGGGCGAAGTCTGATACAAGCAATCAAGGTGCTCTCTTACCACAAGTCCTCACTAATATGGGGCCAATACGGAGCCTACTGGAGAAAACTCAGACGTATTTGTACTACAGAGTTCTTCTCGCCCAAGAAACTCCAAGCTTCTCAACATGGTAGAACAGATTCGGTCTTCGAAATGATTCGATTGATTTTCGAGGAGGAGTGTGCCAAGGGAAAGAGTGTGGCCATTGGGGAAACTATGAACCGCACGGCTCTGAATCTGATAGGTAATATGATATTCAGTTCAGAGGTATTTGCTCCCAACAATCCTGACTGTGTGGAGCTCACCGATGCTCTTGTATCATGGGCCAAGCTTTGCCAAAAACCCAATTTGGCCGATTTTTTTCCGTGGCTTGGGATTTTGGATCTCCATGGCCTGGGCCGCAAGATAGGAGTCCAGTTAAAGCGTGCTCAATATTGCTTAGATCTTTTCATAAGCAATCGGCTGACAAGAAGAAGCACAGAATTCGGTAATAAAATGGAGGCGCAAAAGGATTTTCTGGACTCCTTGTTAGAGCTAAGAGATCAAGGAGATCATGATCTGTCTCTTACGGAAATCAGAGCAATAATTTTTGTAAGTTTTTCCTTTTATATATATTTTATGTTGTGATATTATTATCAAGATTCAGTTGTGTAGTTTCTGAGTCAAACTCATTAAGCTAAGTTTTATGAGTAATGGTTCACAAGAATTCATCTTTTATGAGAATGAATGGAACACATAGCAATCATTGCATCTAGGTGATGTTCACAGAGGTGAAGTACAGGGACATCCCAAGAGGTCACCCATCCCAGTACTACTTCAGCTTAAATGCACTTTTATGAAACTTCTTTCATGATTAAATCCACTTTTCTTACAACCTCAATTGTAAAACCTTCAACAAGTATTGTACCATATGAACCATTTATTAGAAAGCCCCTTAGTTTATCAATTGATAAGTAGGAAATATTTCATGATTTATTTGTCGTCAATGTAAACATAAGGTTGTTTATTTAGGCATCGTTTGTGATGTGGGCAGGAGCTTTTGGTGGCTGGTAGTGACACTACGGGTGCCACGCTACAATGGGCAATGGCGGAACTCATTCACAACCCACACACGATGAAAAGGGCTCAAGCAGAATTGGATGAAGTTGTGGGTCGAGAGAGAGGAGTGGAAGAATCTGATTTAGATCGTTTGCCTTATCTTCGTGCAGTGGTGAAAGAAGTGTTTCGATTGCACCCAGTTGCGCCTCTTCTGCTCCCTCACAGAGCGGATAGCTCTTGTGAAATAATGGGATTTGTGATCCCAAAAGACACGCAGATATGGGTCAATGTTTGGGCAATAGGAAGGGATCCTGCGGTATGGAAGGAGCCCTCTCAGTTTATGCCAGAGAGATTTCTGGAGGGTGAGAAAAGTAAGATCGACTATAAAGGCCAGGATTTTGATCTGATACCACTTGGAGCAGGAAGAAGAATATGCGTTGGGCTTCCTCTGGCTGATAAAATGGTTCATTTGATTTTGGCATCGCTGATCCATTCCTTCGAGTGGAGTCTTCCTGATGGAATGAGTGTGGATGAAATGGACATGAGCGACGTGTTTGGAATTGTGTTGAAGAAGCGTCTAGAGTTGCAAGCAATTCCCACACCACGCCTGCCCCACAGCCTATACTAGTACTTTGCTAAAATAGATTGTATATGAAGTTTTTAACTGCAGTTTTGCATGTTAGACTTTTATCTGTTTTAGTAGTTCTTGAATCTGTCAAAGACTTCAATTTATATGAGCAATAGTAATTACATTACATTTTTCATCTTTTATTTTTCTGATCAGCCGATTTGTGATCGCGTGAGCAAGAAAGTTTTGTAATCTCAATCTCAATGAATAAAGTTTGTTTTGTGTACTAATAGTTTTGTTGTACAGCAATTTATCTGTCTACTTTTATTTTTCTTCATACACATTGTCATTGCTAACGGATATCTCGCCTTAATAAGATAACTTTTGTATTTAAGGTATGGTTCGACATAAGGGATGGCTTGTCTATTTATGGAGATGGTTGTAACTTCCCTAACTATACCAAGAACATGCCAAATTATAGTAGTTCTTCTTTATTCCCCACCTCTTCAAACATCAATCACCTCAACAAAATCTAAATTTTATAGAGAATGGCAAGAGGACTTGTATTGGTAGAGACTAAAAAATAATGATTGTACTCAAATTCAAACCCTACGTAAACTTATTTACTCTTCCACTATCATTGCTTACTATGTAACATTCTACTCAAATTGCAATCATTGTCAACTGGTTCATTCTCACATAACTGCAACTGTTTTCATTTCTAGTATAAATATTAGCTAGGATGTCAAAACAAATTCATTGTCTGACTCTCATTTGGTGTGATAATCAGAGTACAGTGAAGTTTTATACAGATCCAATACAATGACAATAGAGAAAACACATCGAGATCCACATGCACAACATCCATGATGGCATCATAGATTTGTAGTATTCTCCAACTTCTCACAAAATTACTGACATCTTCATGAAGACAATCATAAAATGAAAGTTTTACTTTCTTTGTAATCTTCTTGGAGTGAAAGACACTATAACACGGTAGTTTTCTCTTTTAGCATCTATTTTGAGGGGGGGTTTGTTCCCACTGGGTTTTCCCTTTTTCCTCTTTCATTTCCTTAGTTTTTTCTTTTCTACTTATTTAGAATTAAGGGGGGTGTAAGTGCTTGTTAATTCTAACTACATTGTTTTCATCTTCATTATGATGAGTGAGTTTACCAATCTCTATTTTGACCTTTAGTTTGATCCATGATTTATGGATCACCATTTCTACCTTCAATTCATCATCAATCAATGGTTAATGCAGCAGTCAAATCAAAGATTTACTTCATGTGTAATGGTTGTAATAGATGTATTACCATCATTGTGGTTAATGTGAAAATTCTCTATTTCAGTCATTGGTTATTAATCTCCTATCTTACAAAGATTATTTGATTAACGAATAACAAAAAATAACACAACTGCAACTTCACCAAAAAATATAGAAAGAAATATGCCACACAATGACACAATATTTGTGGACAAATCATCTTTGGAAAAACCCCGAAGGCAAAACCAGTACTGTAGATGAGAAATATATTAATCTTCAGCAAATTAAGAGATACAAAATTCCTTGCCTCTCATTGGCAGAATTTTGACAATCTCCCAATTTCTCCTGCTGATATTCCTCCACTGCTATCCCCAAACGCTATCACTGCGCCCTTGCTAACACTACAAGATTGCCCCTTGCTGACACTGCAAGGCTACTCAAGCTTGTTCTTGCTAACACTGCAAGACTACTCAAGCTTGTTCTCAAACTTGGTGTTAACTTCGTTGCCTCCAAATGCCGCTTGACCCCCTTTTATACTACTCCCATTATTTCTAGTTGCTTCTAGTTGCAAGAAGTTTCCACAAACTATAAGTTTCTAGAAGTTTCTACAAACTAGAAGTTTTTAGGAGTCAAATAATTAATAAATACAATTATTTACTAATTATTAGTAAATGGACGAACAGCTGTCCAAGCTACCAAACTAACACTCTCTCTTAGCGAGGAAGTTGTTTTGCACAACACCCAACTTATCTCTAAGGAAGATGAATGTTGCCTTCCCCAATGCCTTAGTCAAAATGTCTGCTACCTCTCCTTTGTAGGTATGTACTGTAGCTGAACAATCCCCCACTATACATAATCCTTGATGAAGTGATACCTGATGTCTATATGTTTTGACCTATCATGAAACACCAGATTCTCAGTCATCATGATGCAACTCTAGTTGTCACAATGTATCACTATAGTCTCAACCTTCTAACCAAACAAGGGTACTAGCAACTTTCAAAGCCATATAGCTTCACATGTCACCATGCTAGCTGCTATGTATTCTGACTCTACTGAACTCAAAGCCATAGACTTCTACTTCCTGCTGAACCAAGAGACAACTCCTAATCCCAAACTGAAACAACACCCTGAAGTGCTTTTCTTATCTGTTGTACTACTTGCCCAATTTGCATTAGTATAGCCAATCAATCTGATTCCTTCACCTTGAACATATCTAATCCCATACTCGATTGTACCTCATAAATATCACAGCACATGCTTTGTCACTGTCCAATGTACTCTCTTTGGCTCAACCATGAACTGACTAAGAGAGCTAACTACAAAAGTTATATCTGGCCTGGCATTGACCAAATACATGAGAGAACCAATCAACTACTTGTATAAGGTGGGATCTACATCCTTCCTCCAATTCATGATCATAGGTGTAGACATGGCTTTGCAATCCTCCATCTTGAATCTCTTCAAGATTTTCATGCAATATTTCCCTTGCCCAAGGAAAATTTCTCCATTTGTCTGCCACACCTTCATACCTAGAAATTAGTGCATAAGTCACAAATCCTTCATCTCGAACTCTGCTACAAGGTCCCTCTTGCACTCATCTATGAGCCCTAGGGTGAACCCACAATAGTGGGTTACAATTTTTTGGAGGAAGGAATTCATCTAAAAAATCATGAGAGCGCAAATTTACTCAATTACTTTCGATAGAAAGTACTTTCTATTGAAAGTACCTAATTAGGTCCTGTTTGCAAACTTTGAAAAAAAATTGAGAATTTCATGGCTTCGAAGCTCAAGCGCGGGGATCAAATGGAACAATAAGGAGACGTCCTTTTGCATAGCACAAGTACTTGGAACTAGCTTTCTAGCGATTATAGATTCATATATTTTTGAATTTATTATGTGTATGTTTTTTTACGTTAATTGAATGTAGGTTTTTTATCAAATATAAACCTCTGAGTTTGACGTTCAATGAAAAATAGTAAAAAAGGGGAAAAAAATTTGAAAAATAACAATGCCCTCCGTCTTCGAGTCTACTTTCTATCAAAATTAAAATATTTGAAATTTGACAAATACACAACAAGTTATAAGCTATGTAGTTAAGGTATGTCAAAATTATGGTTTAGTCAACTTCAAACGTTAATAAAATATGAAATAATCATGATAAAGTTGTCAAACCAATTGCATGCCCTCCGTATGGATGTTACAAAACTAAATTCAAAAGAATCACGTTCATATCTATTTTACAAAAAAAGTTATGCTCTGTGAAAATAATGTTACTATTTGAAAATGACGTTTTCAGCACCATACCAGTTTTCGTGGGAGAAAGAAAAAAGTATTCAAATAAATTCAAAAAAAATTTAAAAAATCTATTTAGAATCTAGATAGAAAATCCTAAAATACTCTAATTTACTTCATCCTCTGATTTCAAATGGTTCAACCAAAATATGCATCCGAATCTGAAATTTTTTCTCAAAATGCAGAGTTCAGTGTTTGTTTAGGTAAAAAAGTGTAACCCACTATTGTGGGTTCACCCCCTAGTGAACCTGTTAGAAACAAGTCATCCATATATAGAACAAGAATGAGTATCTCACCCCCAACCACCAAGTAGTAGAGGTTAGCATCTACATCACCCTTCACAAAGCCCATTTCCTGCAAGTAATTATCAATGCGCTCATACCACGCTCTGGGAGCCTACTTGAGTCCGTACAAAGCTCTCTTCAATGTATACACGTGGGTTTCTTTGATGGATTTGTCATCCCATCTATGTTGAAATCATGATTATAGCTCGTATAGAAGTATACCTGGCTACTGGAGAAAATGTCTCCTCATAATTTATTCCCTCCTTCTAAGAGAACCCCTTTGCCACAAACCTTGCCTTGTATTTCTTGATGCTACCATATGCACCATACTTAACCTTGTAGATCCAGCGTGATCCAACCACTGCCCTATCTATTGGTCTAGGCACTACCTCCCACACACCATTCTACATTATTGAGGTATACTCCTCAACCATTGCATCTTGCCACACTTGATGTTGTGCATCCTCCTGATAGCTGGAAGGCTCACTATCTACCAACTGGCTGACTAAAGCCACATATTCATTGAACTTGGTTGGTTGTCTTCACTCTCTAGTAGTCCTCCTAGGAGTTCCCACAAAGTCCTAAGTATCCCTCTATGTCTATTGAACCTCATGGTTCTTGCTACCAACTGTAGAAGATGAGATATCAACCTCCATATCTTTTCGATGCATTTCCTGTTGCACCAGTTGCTCCATACTATGCGAACTCTCACCACCTGAGTCTATGCTGGTACTGGTAACTATACTCGAGCTTTTCTTCCCTTGACTCGGTTGAGTTGTCCTTGGAGCTTTTGTTGGCTTCTCACTCTGATCATCTACTGGCAAATCTCTGGACCTACTGAATGCCTTATCTTCCATGAACTTGACATCGCGCCTAATAATAATCCACCTAGTCCCTGGAATAAATATCCAATATGCCTTTGAGGTTTTACTGTACCCCACAAAGTACCCTCTCTCTGCAATCTGATCTAACTTGGTACGTGTATCACCTAGAATATGATAATACACCAAAATTCCAAATATCTTGAAGTGACTGACATTTGGCTTGTTTCCTATGAAAGCTTCCTCTGGTGTCATCTTTCCTAGCACCTTATGTGGAACCCGGTTCTGTATGTACACTGTTGTACTACATTCCTCTGCCCATAAGTAGTAGGGCATGTCGTGATCATGTAGCATAGCCCTTGCTGCCTTCAATATAAACCGATTCTTCCTCTCAACAACTCCATTCTGCTACGGATTGTAAGGAACGGTCCACTCTCTCTTGATTCCTTCCCTAGTATAGAACTCTTGTAATTCATTACTCTTGTACTCACCTCCATTGTCTGTCTGAAGAACATTTATCTTCCTTCCTATCGAGTTCTCCACAAGAGCCTTGAACTCTTGGAAATGACTGAAAACTTCATCCTTGGTATTCAAGAAGTATATCTAGGTCTTCCTGGAGAAATCATCAATAAAAGTAACATAGTACTCATATCCTTTGAGAGACTTCATTGACATTGGCCCACATACATCTTAATGTACTTGATCAAGAACACGCTCAGATTTGGTGTCACTTCTTGGAAAAGATGCTTTCACAAACTTCCCCAACATGCATCGCTTACATACATCATCATGCTCTGTGCTCACCTCTAGAACACTTGTCACTGTCTCACAAAGAAATTTAAGTGCTCCATGATGTTATGACCCATCCTCCTATGCCATAGCTCTCCAAGATCTCTAGGATTACTGTTGCTTATCAATGCCTTAGGAGTGTCAAACTGTAACCTATAAAGGTGCTCACTCCTAACTCCAATAGATATGGGTGATTTCCAATCCTTGTGCTTGATCAACACCTGCCTCCGTCTAAAAAGTACATTATATGATTTATCCTGAAGAACAGATACAGAAATAAGATTCATACCTAATCTTGGCACATGCAACACATCTTGAAGAGGAATCACCTTTCCATTCTCCCTCTGAAACCAAACAGTCCCTTTCCCAACTGAGCTAAGCTTGGACAAGTTTCCCATAGAAATATGGATACTAGTGTTCTCCTCCTTATAACTGGAGAAATACTCTCTAAATCCTATCATATGAAATGATGACCCACTGTCTATGTACCATACACTCTATGAGGTTGAGCTCACCATACAAACTATGAGTGCAAACTCATCCTCCAGTCTACTAGAGAGATCCTCTACACTCGCTGGAGCTGACATCAGATTCTTGCCCTTTTTTTCACTCTTCTTCTTTTGCAAGCAATCACTGACATAGAGGCCAAATTTGTGACCTCCAAAGCACTTGATCTTAGACAGATCCTTCTTCTTCTTCTCGCTTTGTGGATTTGATCTTTTGCTAGACCTCTTCTTTGCTTTCCCTTTTCCTACTAGGGAAATGTTCTCCTGTTCTACCTCACTTTTCTAACTCTTGTTGTTGGCTCCATTGATAAGACTTATTCTAAGCTCCTCCTAAGTGAAATCACTCCAAAGTCAATCCCAACTAGGTAAGGTGTCTCGTCCACTAACAACTTGAACAAAGACATCCCACTACTTAGTGAACCCATTTAGGGCTATTCTTACTAGCTCGTCTTCATCTGGCTTATCTCCAACAGCTGCTAACTCATCCTTGACAAGTCTAAGTCTGGTAAGGTAACTTGTAATGTCTCCTCCCTTGTTCATCCGGGTATTCTTTAAATTTTCTCCGAGAATCAGCTTCCGACTCATGGCAGCATTCTGGTACAGATTTAGAATGGTATCCCACATCTTCTTCACTATATCTAACTCTATGATATGTGGAACAATATGATCCTTGACACCATCAAAGATTATCCTCCTCACCTTGGCATCCTCCTTCTTGTATGTTGCAAGCTATGTTGTATTTATAAGTACAACTACAACATTGGTAGCGTATTCCTTGATACCATTCTCTTCCAGCAATAAAGAAATTATGGCTTTCTAGACACTAAAATTTGAGGCACCATCCAATCTATCCTGATCTCTCAAACCAACTGAGGCCATCTCAAAGAAATGAAGAAGATAACAATTCTAAAGAGGTCAAACTAGACTTTATAAACCCTCAATTTCTTTCCTCTGCCTAGGGTAAACTCTTTCTACCCTCAACTTAGCTCTGATACCATGTGAAAATTCTCTATTGTCGTCACTGGTTATTAATCTCCTATCTTACAAAGATTATTTGATTAACAAATAATGAAAAATAACACAACTTCAACTTCACCAAAAAATACATAAAGAAATATGCCACACAATGACACAATATTTTTGGACAAATCATCCCTGGAAAAACCCCGAAGGGAAAACTAGTACTGCAAATGAGAAATATATTAATCTTCAGCAAATTAAGAGATACAAAATTCCTTGCCTCTCACTGGTAGAATTTCGACAATCTCCCAATTTCTCCTGCTGATATTCCTCCACTGCTATCCCCAAACGCTGTCACTGTGCCCTTGCTAACACTGCAAGACTGCTCCTTGCTGACACTGCAAGGCTACTCAAGCTTATTCTTGCTAACACTACAAGATTACTCAAGCTTGTTCTCAAACTTGACGTTAACTTCATTGCCTCCAAATTCCCCTAGACCCCCTTTTATACAACTCCCACTATTTCTAGTTGCTTCTAGTTGCAAGAAGTTTCCACAAACTAGAAGTTTCTAGAAACTAGAAATTTCTAGAAACTAGAAATTTCTAGAAACTACAAGTTTCTAGAAACTACAAGTTTCTAGAAACTACAAGTTTCTAGAAGCTAGAAGTTTCTAGAAACTAGAAGTTCTAGAAGGAGTCAAATAATTAATAAATACAATTATTTACTAATTATTAGCAAATGGACAAATAGTTGTCCAAGCTACCAAACTAACAGTTAATAGAATCAAAACCTTTATGTTTATTCAACTACTCCTATGTTCTTGCTTTGTTTTTTTCTCTATACTATTTTTTTCTCTATAAAGATCTGTATTATTTTCCTTTCCACAAAGATCTATATAGAAATAGTTTTAATTTCACACATTGTTATACCATCTTGATGTAGCAAATATATGAAGTTTTCAAATAGCCTAGAGTCAATTCTACTATAATAGAAGCTACTATTTTCTACCATGTCCTTCCAAGCTTTGCCTACCTATTTGAGATTGTTATGAAAGAGGTATGGTATCTTCATAAGGACATCTCTAGTAATTTTTTGGGGAAGTTTATTAATGAAATCCATTAGTATAAGAACAAATAAATCAACTTCCCTTTCCTAGTAGAACAAAATGGCTAGATACTTCCAAACAACAGTATGAACTCCTAAGGCCACCTTGGAAGCAGTGGGGTTGATAGATTTTAAAGACACAAAATAATAAAATAAGTAGAGCAAGGGAAGATGAAAGGGCATGATCCTTTGGAATTCAGTAGCTAACTACATGTAAATTCTTTACTGGTTTTTTAATTTGACGTACCATTTATTTTTTGTTATGTGATTGGTTTTATTTATACTCTACATTTTATTACTTTTTTAAAAAAATCATATCATTGTTATAAAATACACTAAATATTTATCATGATTCCACTCCTATTAAGATAGTATTATGGTTCCACTCCTTGTCACTGGGATATCGGTTGACACATCCTCTTACAAACATTTTTAGGCTCCTAAGTATGATGAATTATGTTAATTTTAGACTGTTATCCCTTGATTGAGATCTATTTCTTAGAACCAATTACAAAGGGTTCTCAATGAAAGAAGAAATGATGGCTAATGATGGATGAAAACCTATTTATGATAGGATCCTAGTAGATAGGATAATCTTAATGTTTGTGACTCTCCTTCCAATAGTGATGTTGTTCTTATAGCTTAAATATGTTTTTTATTGTGTATATTCTTCTAATAATTTGACTACTATTTTCTTATAAGATTGTACTATTTTCCTTATAAAATTCTAGAGTACTTTGTTGAAACCTCTTATCATTATGGATGAAGAGCCTTAATAAGATAATTTGGGTATTTATAGGATGGTTGTGGAAAATTTAATTTGTTTTTGTCTGTGAAATTGGAAAATAAATCATCAATTTTTATTTTTTTTGTTCATTAACGATCACCTCGCCTCACGAGGGAAGTCAAGCGTAGAGCAGAATGATTCTCGAATGAATTTTTTGGATGTTCAACTTGACAAAAAAATGAGTTCATTATCAAGGACTTTTCTTAAACTTTTTATAATAGTTAATCTATGAAGGATATACAAGTATTCATGTGTAGGATCTTCTTATCCTTTTTTTGTTTATCCTTCTTTATTATAATTTTTTGTTTCTGACAAAAAATCTTTACATTATAGTTTGAATAATTCATTTTTCATTTATTATGGGTATCTATTTGTTCAAAATTTATTTTTATAAAATTTCAATTATCCATAATACGGTTGAATTTAAAGTCTCATTTAACTCTTTTTTATCATATTTTTGGCTTGAATAATTCATTTCTCATTTCCTATGGTTATCCTTTATTTGTTCAAAAGGACCTTTTATAAAATTTCAATTATTCATAATACGATAGAAGTTAAAGTCTCATTTAACCATTTTTATCATCTTTCTGGCTTGAATAATTCATTGTTCATTTCCCATGGTTATCCTTTATTTGTTCAAAATGTCCTTTTATAAAAATTTCACTTATTCATAATACGATAGAAGTTAAAGTCCCATTTAGCTATTTTTATTATCTTTCTGGCTTGAATAATTCATTGCTCATTTCCCATGGTTATCCTCTATTTGTTCAAAAGGCCCTTTTATAAAATTTTAATTATTCATAATTACAATAGAAATTAAAGTCCCATTTAACCCTTTTTTATCATCTTTCTATCTTGAGTAATTCATGTCTCATTTCCCATGGTCATCATTTATTTGTTCAAAAGGCCCTTTTATAAAATTTTAATTATTCAAGTAATACAATAGAAGTTAAAGTCTCATTTAACTTCTTTTTATCATCTTTCTAGCTTGAATAGTTATTGCTCATTTCTCATGGTTATCCTTTATTTGTCCAAAAGACCCTTTTATATAAAATTTTAATTATCTATAATACAATATATGTTAAAGTCTCATTTAAACCTTTTTATCATCTTTTTTACTTCAATAATTCATTTCTCATTTCCCATGGTTATCCTTTTTTTTCAAAAGATCCTTTTATAAAAACTTAATTATTCATAATACAATAGAAGTTGAAGTCCTATTTAACCCTTTTTTAATATCTTCATACAGTTTCACCTTACTATATTTATATCACATGCATTGTTCATGGTCGTTTGTGGTTACTATTCTAATTATTGTTTATTTGGAAACGAATCTATTTTATTTTTAAAAAAATATTTAATCTGAAGCGTGACATTTCAAGTGTCATGGTACCTTTACGTTTTTCTTATTTTTCATGCTTGGGAATGATGAGAAACGTGTACTCCAGACATCTCTATCACTTAATACATGTTATAGACGCTTTGTTGACCCTGTGAGCATAAAAAAAAATTAATTAGTGCAAAATCATTATACCCAAGTGATGTCTAGTTCATTGTATTGGTATTCTATTTTGTTCTGGGAAGGTATATAAAAAGCCACGGATTGTTGGGATCAGATGGGTAATATTCCTTGTGAGTCCTAATATTTTGAATATTTGTTCAGTATGTTTAGATTCTCATAAAATGAGTTATCCTTTGGGTATTATGCTTTATGTACTTTGAATTTAATTTTTTTTAATAGATTTATTAATTAATTTTTTGCGTTATGAATGGTATGTAAGAACATATTTGATAAAGATAGTACTATAAGAGATATCATGAAGTATAAATACATTTTTGAGAGGGATCTTCTATAAAGTGGATATCAACTCATTTATGAAAGCATCTTTGTAAAACTGATAAATGAAAAATAATAGAACATGATTATTTGACTTTTTTCATGGTATTTTTACACCGAAGGTGTGTTTATTTGAAGTGAACCAACTCACTTGAAAAATCAACGATGTAGACTACGAGAAATAGGATGCAAGATGATTAAAGTTATCACAACCATTAATTTTTCGCTATTTCTCATTCACCCATTGTTAACTAAATGTTAAATGTGAATGAGTGGATACAAGCCACGTGAACTATGAAACATTATGCTTTCACAAATGTGATTAACCACTTGGCACTAAATTAATTTTTATTTTCCAACTTTGGCATCCACTATTTTTTTTGGAAAAGGCATCAATTTTACCATGGAACTTCCTTCTGTATCAATGGATGAATGAATAAAGATAATAATGTCCACAAGACCAAGCATTCTATGGGACCAAAGATTATTAGCCCAATGAGCACAAAAGAAGCACCCTCCCAATCCCAAAAGTAACCCAAGGGAAAAGCTAATCTTTGTTGATCATTTTCTTCTGCTGTTAATTTTGACCAAGTAAACTACAATTCGAACAATTTGATCTTCTTCAAATAAGATATTTAGAGACTCAACAATTAGGATATCCATATATTCGCTTTAAATGTCATCAAAAGTTTTGCAATGCATGATGTAGTGTCATTCTATTTCTACTGATCCAAAAATACAAATAAGACAAACCCTGTCATCCTGGATTCCTCTTTAGGTGTTTTCCACCTTCTTGTTTCACATCTAAGATAGTGTGAGCTCATTCTTAAATGGGCAATTATCATTTTTGCTTTCCATTTTATCTCTACCTATATAAAATTCTTTTGTTGGTGATTACATACATGGGATTAAAATGTTTGATATAATATTCTCTTTTTCTTCCAATATGTTTTGACCACATTGTCATTTTAATTTTCTCTCTTACATACTTTTTTATTTAAGTGTTCACATTTTTACATTCATGTATATTAATTCCCAGTTTATCCAACCACTTGATATTTTGTTTCATCCAAGTATTTTTCCTTCTATCTAACCTTTCAATTGTCACAAGTTTGGGCCTGTAGAAGTTGAGAAATCCAACTTCACAGCTCACCAAGAACACCTGCATGAAAATGACCTGTTGCTAGAAGGAAGCAGAAGACACAAAAAGAAAAGCTTGGAAAATCTCAGCGGTGTGAGAGAAATTGTATTCCAATCTAATGAGAAAAGAATTACAAGGTTCAACCTATAAAGGTGAACAAAACCCTAAAACTAGAAATGCTAGGTTGCACATTATAATTAATAAAGATATTAATTATAATGTACATAAGAGATAGCTTAAGTAAAAAAGAGTAATAAAACTAACTAATTACTCTAACACCCCCCCTTAAGCGAAGCTCAAGAGGTAAGCTAACCTAGCACAGCTATGAAAGCAGGAAATGGGTCTCGGTTGTTAGAGTAATATTTAGTTTACTTACTAATTAAATCATATTGATTTAATTAGTTAAGTTATTACTCTTTAGTGCTTAAGCTTTCTCTTAGGTGCATTAATAATTAATTCTTTTATTAATTATTAATGTGCAACCTAGCTTTTTTAGGTTTTAGGGTTTTGTTCACCTTTATAGGTTGAACCTTGTAATTATTTTTTCATTAACTTGGATCATAATTTTGCTCTCACATTTTGAGTAACTTCTGAGTTTTGCCTTTTGCTTCTTTCTTCTTCTCTCCTATAACAGGTTATTTGCATGCAGGTATTCTTGGTGTTCTATGGATTTGTATTTCTCAAATCCTACACTGGCAACAAGGCCTGATCAAGTACTCAATACAAAGAAATCTCTGAAAATCAAAGACAAAGGAGAAAACCCAGTGGGAAAAACTCCTCTCCAAAAGGAGATATAAAAGCAAGCAAAAGACAAAAAATGACTTCAAGAGACTCTCTCAAAGCCATAAGTACAATGCGTGCTGCTAACCCACCCCCCCCATGAGAGAGGGTCAAGGCTCCAAAGCCCCCCAGAATGAAAGAACCCCTAGGTCAATGAAAAAACCACCATGACACCAATACAAAGGAGTGAAAGGTAGTGAGCACTAAAGAGGTAACCTCGAAAGATGAGGTGTCACTGGAAGGCCAAGCTGATGCTCAAAGGAGTAGACATGAGGATCCTGAAAGGGAACCCCCAATGTAGGTGGTATGACAGGTGTGCTGACACTGTCAAGAGAGAGGAGATGAGTGTCCTCTATAGAATCCTCAATAACTGCACCTAGTGGCTTGATGAATGGAGCTAGAGGGTCTAGTAGTGCTGAAGAAGAGTCCTACTGAAGAGAAGAAACCCCAACAAGATGAGGTGAGGCAGCCACATAAGTGGTCTCAGGAACAACACAGAGGTTCAAGTGACCTGACTATCCCACATGATGCGCTCGTGTAAGAGGAGAGTTGTGCTCCAATAATGGAGATGGTGGACCAAAGTGTGAGAAGGTGCAGAGACTGGTGGAATGATCCACTATCCCTGTAGCAATAATGCCACCTATCGCACTATCCCGGATGAAGACTCAATCTGGCGTGAACTCAACTGTCTTCCCTGACCCACTAAGTGTGATCTGATAAATCAAGAGGAGGTTAGCAGACAGAGAGGGAACATACAATATATCATTGAATGTTCCATCCTGAATGCCTACAAAACCTTTCCCGTAGACTGGCATAACAGTGTTATTCCCCATGAGAATGTGAGGAATAGGAGAAGCCTCAATAGAAGAGAAGATCTCTGGAGAAGATGCCATATGGTGAGAAGCACCTGAATCCAGTATCCAAGAGACCTGTGAAGGGGATGCAACGGAAGCCCATAATACATGACCCTGTCCAAAATCCTGTCTAGATGTCGAACATGAGGTAGAAGACTGAAAAGCAGACCCCTGTGAGGTGGAAGATGATGGAGAGGAAATATTGCTCTTCCGAAGGAGAGCTTGCAAATCTGCAATCTATTTCTCATAGCCATGAAATCTCTTCTGAAAACAATGTGACTCATCATCAGGTCCCTTCTGACAATAGGAACATGTAGGGCTCTCAGTCTTCTGTTTCTCCTTCTTAGAAGGAGATGGTGGGCTAGTAGAGTGCTGAGAAGAGGAATCTGATATCTGCTTCAACTTTTGCTTCTGTGTATCCTGAGGTGTCTTGGCAAGTAATGCCTATGACTGTGAACCTATAAGTGAATCCATCTGATTTAGCTTGGACTGCTCACGAGTCAACCTGTCACAGAAAGTCTCAAAAGAGGGCATAACATGTCGTACACCCAGTGCATCCATAGTGGAGTAGAAGGTAGAAGTGAAAATATGATAAGGGCCATGAAGCTTTGAGAGTATCAGAAAGATACACTCATCATCTAACTTCATCTTTCCAGCAACCTATAAAATTGATTGAAGAGACTTGAACTTCGTCAAGAAGTCCTCAATGCTAGTGAATGATTCAGGTACCAAGCAAGTGAACTCTGCATCTATCTAGAGAACCCTGAACTAATTCATTGTGCCAAACAAGTTGGAAAACTTGTTCCACATATCCTTGGGTGTGGTCAAACCATCCAGGTGGAACAACAACCCATCTGAAATGTTCATTGGAATGAGGCCCATTGCCTCGTCCATCCTGTTTCTCTACATAAGAGCCTCATAAGGCCTCTTTAGAACTAGCTAAGTCTCATTGAGGCATGACCATAGCCCCTTTGCCATAAGCAATTTGGGCATCTATCCTTTCCAGGTGTGGTAGTTGTGTGGTGTCAGCTGGGCCACAAAGGGGTCCGACATTGAGAGAAGAAGTAGATGGAAGTAGAAGGGTCTTTTCTGAAGTAAATAATAGAAAGAAATAACACCCCCCCACAACGTATAAATCTAACCCCCATACAGCAAGTAATCAATTATTGAAAGTACAAAAAATGAGAAGAAAACCTAGACGACAGATGCAAAGAGGGATGAAAATGAAGCCTCTACTTCAACACCAAAAATGAGAGCTTAAATAGATGAATCAACAAACAAAACTAGCATCATCACGTTTGGCTTGGAAAGACCTTTTTGACGATATTTTATTTTCCAGAAATGAACACTGTATGCACAAGTTACGACCGAAAAACCAACTGCACCTCCGAAAATAAGCTCTCTGGAAAAAACCAGTCATGACAAAAAAATTGATGGTCGCATGCCCATCACGAGCCCATCGATGATGTCATCATGACCAAGGCTGATGTCATCACTAGAAGAAACACCAGTTGCCGAAAAAATTTAAAATTGGCTGAAAAAATTTGGAAAGTTACCAAAAAAAGTTACCGGCGGGTGACATCAGTAATGATGTCACCTATGTCCATGGTGACCAGGCGAAGGCAGTGGTGGCCGGTGGCACGGCAGCTCCCAGGTGGTGTCGTGGTGGTGCGACTGTGGCGGTGGCGGGAGCGACACGTGGGCTGAGCAACGGAGGCGATGGCCGACGAGGGCTGAGCGCGAGCAGCGGAGCAGCGGCGGCAAGGTAGCGCAGTGGAAGCGCACTCCAAAAAGGGGCGCTGTGGCATTTTTTGACAATTTTTTTAAATTTTTTTTCGATTTGCATGACGTACGACCTAGGAGGGAGAAATTTTTCCCTAGAGGTCACAGTGGCCAAAAAAATGCAAATTTTATATGATTTTTTACTCTCCCGAGCCTTCTGAATGCAATGGTGGCATCCATTTTTTCTCAAAATGCTTCAAAAAAAAATTTTTAAAATAAAATCCTGCAGAGAATACCAGATGTGAAAAAACTTGAAACCCTTAACCTCAAAAATTGCTTCAAAAACACCAGAACGGGTAGCAGTAGGGAAGCTCTGATACCATGTAGAAGTTGAGAAATCCAACTTCATAGTTCGCCAAGAACACCTGCATGCAAATGACCTGTTGTTGGAAGGAAGCAGAAGACACAAAAAGAAAAGCTTGGAAAATCTCTGTGGTGTGAGAGAAATTGTATTCCAATCTAATGAAAAAAGAATTACAAGGTTCAACCTATAAAGGTGAACAAAACCCTAAAACTAGAAAAGCTAGGTTGCACATTATAATTAATAAAGATATTAATTATAATGTACCTAAGAGATAGCTTAAGTGAAAAAGAGTAATAAAACTAACTAATTACTCTAACAGGGCCACCGATGATGTTTCATTTTCTCTATTATCTTCAAATTTCCCAACAACCTAATCATTGCATCCACTTCGATTAGAAAGGCCCCCACTTTAGCTAAGATGATCTAGTATAGGACTGTGGTCTTAGTTTGAAGTTTTTTGAGATAAGATACCTTTGTAGTATTTCTATTTTCCTCTATCTTGATATCAAGGTGTTTTAACCCCAAACCACACATCCATATAGATCCACCACAATAATAAGTAACCCAAATAACATCTTAGTTTTCAAGTCCCATAAATCAGCAAATCTACATCTATTTTGAAGCATGTATAATGTTTTCCATCCCCCTTGTATCATATTTTCTCTACAATCTTCCCAACTAAGGTTACTATGAAAGTATCTAGACCCAAATATGTGTAGTCATTTACAACTTGTAATGTGCTACCTTCAAATTCAAATTTTACTTGCTTCTTTTTTCTTCTCAAGGTAAAGATCATGTAACTTTTATTTTTCCAGTGTTTACTTGCATTCCCACTTCTTGACAAAATGATTATAGAGCTCTTAAATTATCTTGAAGGCCCTCAATTATCTTGGCAAGAAGAAAAAGATCATATACATATGCATACAACATCAACTTTATTAAATAGGTATCCAAGTTCAAACCTCCGCCACAAGCTTTGGCTATCCAAGCCTCCAATTTGTTAATATATAACCTAAACAATGTTGGGGATAGAAAGCACCCTTATTTGAGACCAATTTGTCAAGGAAATTCCTTTATTATCGAGAGTAAAAATAAATATGATTGTTCAACACTTTTAGTAGCAATTCCTGAACAAATGGTCCAAGCTCAAAAAAAATTTCAAAGTTGCACAACAACTTTCCCGTCATTTCATGTGTGAGTTTGTTGTACACTTTTCCTTGATTGAAATTTTTATTACTTAGATACTATGGTTAATATCTTTTCTTATTGATTAGTGTCCAATTCTAAGAGTTTTATTCTACACAAAAGTTTTGAAAATTAAAATAGTTTTCAAAATATACAAAGAGAAATTTAAAAAAGTCAACTAATTTTACTTTCAATATTATATTGTATAATACTAGATATTTATATTTAATATATGATGTATTTCTTATATGTTTGTTATTATTTAATTAAAGATTTATTTACAAATAAATGATTTGTTTTGCTTGTATAGTATAATAGATTTTTAAACATAATACTAATTAAATTAATTATTCATAAAATCATAGATTTTAACTTTTATTACTTGTATTTATACTTCGATTTAGGAAAAAATTATAACTTCAACATAAAATATTATTCCTAAAGTATTTGAATATATAATCATAAAATATTTTATATGTAATTTTTTTAGTTTTAGCTTACTATCAAGTAGATCATGTTTATTTATTTAAAATAAACTTGCATATAATATATATTAAATATAATATAAGAGTTTAAGCTTCTTTTCATTTACTTATATAATATATATTGTATATTTATAATAATATATATTACAAATTATTTTAGAAAATAATCAATTAAGAAACATATTAAAAATTATTTATTTTTTCCTCTCTATCTATATCTCATTATCTATACCTCTTATTTATCCTGTTTCACTTAATTTCAAACATTGACCATGTAGACTATTGGAGACGAGATGCAAAAGCATCCCAACCATTGCTATCTTTTAATTCATCTAAAAAACTACAATTGTGTGCACGCACAACTTTAGTTAATATAAGCATTAATGATAAGATGAATTTTTGGGGCCAATGAATATTCCAAGTGATAGTCATGGGTAAGGTTGTGAGGCTTCTACATGAGTTACAACTACATTTTAGAGTGCAATTATTTTATTAACTAATGAGATGAAAAAATAATTTTTAATGGGCCCTTTCTCTATTGGTGAAGTTGAAAGGCTCCAAATGATCCCACAAGAGATGTATTCTTACTCAGTGCAAGGCTCCAACATCATAAGTAGTGAGGCCAAGATTACATGCCCTGAGCGAAATTGGCAAAATGAATACCCCTTAGTCCTTGGCTCTTAGCCAAAGAGGTTCCTCCCCATAGGCCCATGCTCTCATATCAAGTACCTAATGTTAGCTTGTGGTGACTGATCAGGAAAGTACTCTACAATTTTCCTTCTGCCCTCGCCAAGGTTCACAAATTTTCTTGGGGCCGACATATTTTTGGCTATTTTTGGGCTGACATGTTGTAACTCATTCTAACCCTAAAGCGGAAAAATATTGTATAATATGGCTTAGGGTTAGGGATTTCATTATGTATGGTTTTAGTACTTGCGGTGAAATCGAGCTATAAGGGATTACTACATATTGTAATCAGATTGTAATCACTAGATAATAATAATATTGGACTCGTTGTTGGTGTACGTAGCCTAGGGATTGGGTGAACTACGTTATATCTTTGTGTCTTATGTTCTCTTTTGTGTGGTTTATGTTTTTCTGATATTGGTTATTTCTGCATGTAATTGTTATTTTTGCCTTGTTAATCCTAACAAGTGGTATCAGAGCGAGGTTGTTTTCAGTTATCCTCTGCAGCAAGATCTCACGGTTTAGTGGGAGTCTCACGGTTGAGTGGGAGAAATGGCAGATGAGGGTAGGCTGAAGGTTGACAAGTTTAATGGGAAAAACTTTCAATTATGGAAAATGAAAATGGAGGACTATCTCTATCAGAAGGATCTATGGCAGCCGTTGGAAGGAAAATCCAACAAACTGACAAGCATTTATGATGAGGACTGGACAATTCTTGATAGAAAGGCTCTTCGCAGTATTCAATTATGTCTAGCACAATCGGTGGCATTCAATATTACACAAGAAATGATGACCGAATATTTGATGAAAACCCTAGCGAAGTTGTATGAAAAGCCCTCCACTTCAAATAAGGTATTTCTCATGAAGCGTTTGTTTAATATGAAAATGGTAGAAGGTGGGTCAATTGTTGATCATTTAAATGAGTTTAATACAATTACCAGTCAATTAACTTCAGTCAATGTTATTTTTGATGAAGAAGTCGAGGCTCTCTTGCTTTTGTGTTCTTTGCTTGAAAGTTAGAATGGCTTGGTAATGGCTGTTAATAACTCTATTTCTAGTTCTAATACCCTAAAATTTGATGATGTTATTGGTGTTATTCTGAGGGAGGAAATTCGTAGGAAAATCTTAGGTGGATCCACATCAGCTAGTGTCTTAAACGCACAAAGCAGAGGTAGAACCAATGAGAGAGGAAACAACTCTGGAAATCATGGGAAATCAAGAGGAAAATCAAAGGGAAAGAAGTCCAAATACAAAGAGCTAAATGATTGCTGGTACTGTGGAAAACCAAGTCATAAGAAGAAAGATTGGTCTCGAAAGAATAAAGGAGACAAACAAGAAGGTAACAAGGAGGTAAATGTGGTAAGTAATAAACCTAAAGAGGATGCCTTGCTTCTTTCTTTAGAGAGTATTGATGATTCATGGGTTTTAGATTATGGGGCTTCATTTCATGCTAAACCCCATAGAGGTTACTTTCTTGATTATGTCCAAGGGGATTTTGGGCTAGTTTATTTGGGAGATAATGAACCCTATCAGATTGTTGGAAAGGGAAAAATTAACATTAAGTTGCAGAATGGGAATCATTGGCTACTACAAGAGATAAGACATGTTCCAAGGCTAAGTAGGAATTTAATTTCAGCAAGGCAACTAGGTGATGAGGGTTGCACAGTTACTTTTAATGATAGTAATTGGAAGGTTTCAAAAGGTTCCTTAGTAGTAGAAAAAGTTGTGAAAGTAGGCACTTTATATCTTTGTATAGGTCATACTGTTCCTTCTACTTTAATTGTTTTAGAAGATAATGAATGTTCAGGAATAGTGGTTGCAGTTGAGCAGGAAGAACATCAAACCGTTGTTATAGATTTTGACATAGCACTCTAGCACAACAAACTCGGGAACATGAGTGAAAAAGGTATGAAATTACTTCATTCAAAGAAAATTTTACCTGGTCTGAAATGTGTCAATATGGATTTTTGTGAAAGTTGTGTTTATGGAAAACAAAAGAGAGTTTTGTAAAGAGTGGGAAGGAAAAGAAAAATGAGAGATTAGAGCTTGTGCATATAGATGTATGGGGACCAACTCAGGTATCTTCCCTTGCTAGCTCTCTGTATTATGTTACATTTATAGATGATGCAACAAGAAAAGTATGAATTTATTTCCTTAGACAAAAATCTAATGTATTTCAAACTTTTAAGAAATGGAAATGCTTGGTTGAGAATGAGACTCTAGTAAAAAGCTAAAATATCTCAGATCTGATAATGGTGGTCAGTATTGTAGCACATAATTTGAAGATGATTGTTCCTCTAATGGTATTCATAGGCAGAAAACTGTACCAAGGACTCCACAAGAAAACGGAGTGGTTGAATGCATGAACAGGACAATAATGGAGCGTGCAAGGAGTATGAGGTTGCATGCTAGGCTTCCCTTAAACATGTGGGAAGAGGCAGTAAACACTATTCTTTATTTAATCAATAGAGGCCCCTCTACTCCTTTGGATTGTGGTATTCCAATGGAAGCATGGACTGGTAAGAAGGTGAGTTATTCTTTTCTCAAAACCTTCGGTTGTGAAGCTTTTGCACTTATAGATTTTGAAAATAGAACCAAGCTAGATGCTAAGTCAAATAAATGTGTATTTTTTGGATATGGCATTGATGACTTTGGTTATAGGCTTTGGGATTTTGAAACTCATAAAATTGTAAGAAGTAGGAATGTCATATTCAATGAGAAAGTGTTGTACAAAGATCTGTTGCAGCAGCATGAGAAGAAAGATAATGTAACGACTCCCACTGTGTGTGTAATATTTGGCCAACATATTTTTGGCTATTTTTGGGCCGACATGTTGTAACTCATTCTAACCCTAAAGTGGTAAAATATTGTATAATGTGGCTTAGGGTTAGGGATTTCATTATGTATGGTTTTAGTACTTGCGACGAAATCGAGTTGTAAGGGATTACAGATTGTAATCAAGTTGTAACCACTAGATAATAATAATATTGGACTCGATGTTGGTGGATGTAGCCCATGGATTGGGTGAACCACGTTAAATATTTGTATCTTATGTTCTCTTCTGTCTGGTTTACATTTTTCAAATATTGGTTATTTTTGCATGTAAATGTTATTTCTACCTTGTTAATCTTAACACCTAAAATTACTTCATGAAGGCCCTCATTGGGCTAGTGTTCTCATGGGCTTCATACCCTGTTGAGTTTCCATGCTTGTGGTCTAAACCTCCATAGAAAGAAAAAGAATAATAATTTATACAATAAATGAATAGAGAGTTTGTATGTATAGAATGATAAAACAAACGCTACGTAATGTAATCTTTGTGTGGTATATCTAGTATATAATAAAAATATAATATATTAAATTAATTATTTAATATATAAATTAAAATTCTATCATTAATATTATATAATACAATTATTATAAAAGTAACTATAATATAATAGGATAAAAATTACGATCTTAATTATATTTTTATTATTAAATTATTATATTATATATATTATAATTCTGTATTGTTATTATAAATTTAAATTTTATTAATTATAATAAAATGACTATCAATAATATATTAAATTATATAGTATATTTATTTATAATATATACATATATTTGTATCCTCTTAAAATGGAAGCACTTCCATCTTGATAGGTTTAGCACCCTCTTTTAGTACATTTATCATGATAGACTTGCATTTAGGATGCATTATGCACTTAATTTCTTCATTCTAGGTGAAATTAGGGTTAGGATCCCGAGGATTCTCCTTAATTTCCCTCTTCCATGGCTCTATTTTCTAGGTAGGACTTAGAAATAGGTCCTCTTGGCCTTCATCACAATAATCATAGGATTTTATGCCTCTCCCTAGTCCCATTTTGGCATCATTTCTACATCTCTGGGTATCCCCGGGACCTCTTGTCCTGATTCTGACTAGATCTGGGCCCACTGGGTCAAAGTCAAGGTCGACCCCAACCTAGATCAGATTTGAGGTCAACCCTAACCTAGGTCACAGTTAAGCTCATCCCTGACCTAGGTCAGAGATGAGGTCATCTTTGACCTCCTCTGAAATTTGTGCCCCCTTTTCAAATTTAGTCCCGACGGGCCCCGAAATCAATGTCGGGCCCTCGAATCTGAGTGCGAAAATGTTTTAATTCAAAATTCATTTAATTGTTTTCCCTCCTTAGTTGGTTACTGTGATTGGACCTTAATTCAAGGTGAAATTTGAATTATGGGTCCTCACATTGCTCTAGGAGCCTCACCTTGAAACCTCTATATAAAGACTCTCATTTGCATTCATTTTCACCAAGCAATTTCATGATTAAGTACTCTCAAGCAGACAAATTCATGAACAAGAAGATTCAAGAAAGTAAAGAATGGTGAAGATGCAAGATTGCAAGAGGATGATATAGAAGATCAAGCCATTGTTGACATCAAGCATCTTTGTGAACACATACTTGGAGCAAGAAAGATCCTTTCTTCCTTCATCCACCATTACCAACTTTCAAGCATTCAAAGATACAATCATGGAGTAGCAATTATGGATTGTGAGTTTGGTAGAAGTACTTTAGCCTTGGGGGATTGGTATGCTTTTCTATCTCATTCAAATCTATGCATTGTTGTTTCATACATATTCATGCTAGGGTTTTTCTCTAGACGATTAGATCTTGGCATTACACTTTCAATACATACACACACACACATTCTATTTCAATCAGCTATTCGTGGAGGTGGAGATCGCTAAAATGGGGGTTTGACTAAGGCAAAACCCTATATAGCCACCCCCAAAAACTCCCCTTTTTAGATATCTACAGTCGTTGTTTTAGGAATTAGAGGACAGATCTAAGTACCCTTTTTGTCATACTTCTGAGATCTGCGAACAAGGTCAAAATCAACCTTCAAAATAAAAATGTAGCCTTTGACCTTTTATGAGGGTCAAAGACTACTTGCTGTCAGAAAGACAAAATTTTTCTGGGTTTTCTCTGTCACGACTTCCTAGTCCCAGATCTGGTTGTAGAATCTTTCGAAACTCCGCACAGGCTTCAGAAAATAGGTATTTCTAAATCAATTTCATGATGAGGTATGTATCTTGACCTAATTAATTTTCAAGTATTTCCAGATTTACTTATGCTATTCCAATTCAAAACAAACAACATATTACAAATGAATAGTGTTGAATGTTAGGTGCATTGTTAAGGCTCCAATTTTAACCTATTCATTTTGGTGAACCCGTTCACGACAACTCTTTCTTTTATGGTGTTAGATTTAAATCTTGCATGCTTATAAGATTAGATTTCTTGCATTTATATCTCAAAATTAAATAAAAAATAAAAATTGCAAAATTCCTTTAAAAATACAAAAATATTTATATTTTCATGCTTTTAGTGCTTTCTTTGTATTCAACATGTATGATTCTTGTTTTGAGTACTTTGATGAGGCTTTTATTGTACAAGAGGATAGATTCTCTAATGAGGTACATGGTAGTGAGGATGAAAATGGTTCAAATAAGATCTCCATGGATCTTATTCCTATTTCACTCTCCTCCACAAGCTCTCCAATTGACCTTTACCATAGGGTGTATGCATGGTTACCTTCATGTCCCACTATTTGTAACATCGATAAACCTAAGATGATATATCCTACACCTTTGATGATGGTGAAAGGATGTCCTTGTATAACAATTAAGGGTAAATCGAGAGATCCTTTGGATTTATTTGATAAGACGAATTCTGTTTCACATGGTTATCGCACACGGAATAACCCTCAGCCTACTGTTCCAGTTTCTTTACCTCCTTCTCAACCTATGCATCCTCAAGTACCTAGGTATCCATCTACCTTTAGGGAGTATAACTTAGTTGACCAATTATGTGCTACTCCTGCTAAGATATCTTTATGGGAATTACTTCAAACCTCCCTGACATATTATGAGGCATTGCAAAAAGCCTTATCTACTCTTCCTACTTCACCTCCTAATCAAGAGAACATTCATTCTATTTTGGATTGTATGCATACTATGCCTTTTGTACCTCCTATTATGTTTTCTGATAATGATTTACCTTCCCTTGAGGTGCAGAATCAATATGATGCTCTCATGGTGGTTGTCTCTATTAATCAGAGTATCATTCGAAGAACCTTAATTGATAATGGATCTAGACTTAATGTCTGTAGCATGGATATGCTCAAGTCAATTAAGGATGATCTTACTACTATTCAACCTAATAATGTTCCTATACGTGGATTTGACAATATTGTGAAAAGAACTTTGGGCATTATTACCTTACCTGTTAAAGTTGGTCCAGTTATCTTAAATAATCATATTCATGTTATGCCTGGACCTCTCAATTATAACCTTCTTTTACGAAGACCATGGTTACATACTATGCATGTAGTTCATTCTACTCTTCATCGCAAGGTTAGGTTCATCAATAACAATTTAATGTATACATTACATGTGGATGATGCCCCGAATACTTTCTTAAATGTAGAATATGCCAAAATCTCTAAACCTCTTCAACCTAGTAAAGAGATTGAAAAACAATCAGAAATGCAACAAATTGAGATTCAACAACAAGAAGCTCCATCTTCTTCTTCTTCTTTGACTAAGGATGATTCGGGGACATTGGATTTTAATCCTACGTTTATTGGAGAATACAAGGTCTCTGATTTGGAATTCATGAAGCAACAAAATGAATTTGAGAAAAAAGTTTTATTTCTTCTCCACTTTCTGAAGAATTAAAAAGTAAATTTTTTTGCCGCTTCAATTAATGAAATGATTGAAACTATAAAGCTTGATTGTTATGACATTGTGACATATGCCGCTCCTTGGACTCCTTCTGACATGACTGATCGATATGGTCCTGGTTATCATTTTCTTAAGAAATTAGGATTTAATGGGAAAGGATGTGGTAAATATGAACAAGGTATACAAGTACCTTTGGATAATGAAGTTTATGATCATACATATGGATTAGGATCTAATCATTATAGACAACCATCAGCTTTTCCTCTTAATGTTAATCATATTTGTAGTGGAAAGTTGAAGTTGGTTAACCCATTGCTTATTGACCTTAATCAACAACCCTCTTTGGATATTTTTCCTAAAGATGAATCCTTAATGGAATTTTTAGGGGTTTATGAGGATTTACCTAAGTTTCATCACAAATGAGGAAAACCTTATTGTTTAAAAACTGATGCTTATTTTGGAGAACATGAAGAACAAGATACTCTTCCTTTACTAATGGATTCTCTGATAAGAAGTGATTTGTTAATCACTGAAACTATTGATATTCAAGTAGATGAAAACAACTCGGAAAGGATGATAAAAATTGGGAAATGTTTGAATCAGAATGAACGTGATCAGTTGGTTTCCCTTTTTCTTGAATTCAAGGACATCTTTGCTTGGACATATTCAGATGTGCTAGGTATAGATTCTAAGATTGTTACTCATAACATCATTTTAAAACCAAATATGAAACCTATGAAACCTGTGAAACAGAAAATTTGAAAGATGAATCCACGAATCGCCTTATTAGTCAAGGTTGAAATTGAGAAATTATTGGATTTTGGATTTATCCATTCTATTGACTACTCAGATTGGATTTCAAACATTGTGCCTATGTCAAAAGGAGAAAATAATATAAGGATGTGTATTGATTTTAGAGATTTAAATAAGGCATCCTTGAAAGATGATTTCCTGTTACCTAATATCGATATGATTGTGGATTCTACAGTAGGCCATGCCTTGTTATCTTTTATGGATGGTTTTTCAGGATATAATCAAATCTTTATCCCTCCTAAAGATCAATTTAAGACTGCATTTATAACACCTTGGGGAACCTTTTGTTGGGTCATGATGCCTTTTGGATTAAAAAATGCGGGAGCAACTTATCAGTGGGATATGACTCTGATTTTTCATGATTACATTCATAAGATTCTTGAAGATTATGTGGATGATATATTGACAAAATCTATACAAAGAGAAGATCATGTTACTATTTTACGACAAATATTTGAACGGATGAGAAGTTATAATATGAGATTGAATCCTAAGAAATGTGTCTTTGGAGTTGATTTCGAAAAATTGTTAGGATTTATATTCTCTAAGAGAGGCATCGAAGTGGATCCTGAAAAGATTGAAGCTATTGTTAATATGCCTCCTCGTAAGAATATTTCTCAGTTACAAAGTTTACAAGGAAAAATACAAGCTATTCATCACTTTATTTCTAATTTAGCAGATCGAACTATCTCTTTTACTTCCTTGCTTAGGGGTGAACCCACAATAGTGGGTTACACTTTATAGCCTGAACGGACACTGAACTCTACATTTTGAGAAAAAATTTCAAATTCAAATGCATATTGCTGTTGAACCACTCGAAATCAGAGGATGAAGTAAATTAGAGTCTTTTAGGATTTTCTGTCTAGATTCTAAATATTTATTTTTATTTTTTTTTGAATTTATTTGAATACTTTTTTCTTTCTCCCATGAAAACTTGTATGGTGCTGAAAATGTCATTTTCAAATAGTAACACTGTTTTCATAGAGCATAACTTTTTGTTGTAAAATAGATATGGATGTGATTCTTTCGAATTTAGTTTTGTAACATCCATACGGAGGGCATGCAATTGGTTTGATGACATTATCACTATTATTTCATATTTTATTAACGTTTGAAGTTGACTAAACCAAAATTTTGACCTACCTTGACTACATAGCTTATAACTTATTGTGTATTTATCGAATTTCAATTATTATTTTTTTAATAGAAAGTAGACTCAAATACAGAGGGCACTGTTATTTTTCAAAAAATAAATTCCTTATTTTACTATTTTTCATTGAACGTCAACCTCAGAGGTTTATATTTGATAAAAAGCCTACATTCATTTAACGTCAAAAACCATACACATAATAAATTTAAAAATATTCAAATATATAATCATTAGAAAGCTAGTTTCGAGTACTTGTTGTATGAAAAAGGATGTCTTCTTATTCATCCATTTCATCAACATGCTTGAGGCCCGAAGCCATGAAATTCTTAGAATTTCTTGAAAACTTGAAACCATGTCCCATTTTAGGCACTTTGGATCGAAAGTACTTTCTATCAAAAGTACTTTGCCCAAAAATGCAAAATTTAGTCATTACTAAGATACTTTCGATTGAAAGTCATCTAGTTTCGATCGAAAGTCATTACTAAGATACTTTGCCCAAAAACCCTAATTAATGACTTTCGATCGAAAGTTACTTAGAACTTTCGATTGAAAGTAACTTACAATCGAAAGTCCTATGTCTAAGGAATTTTGATCGTAAGTTTAGTACTTACAATCGAAACTGTAAGCAAGTTTCTATCGAAAGTTGGTAAAGAATATTTTACTGAAAATGCTTTTCGGGATGAATTCCTTCCTCCGAAAAATTGTAACCCACTATTGTGGGTTCACCCTTAGAAAGGATACCACTTTCTCTTGGAACAATGAGTGTAAACAAACTTTTGAGCAATTTAAGGAGTATCTTGTGAATCCTCCTATCTTGCAGCCTGCTAATTTTGATAAGCCATTTCATTTATACACTTTAGCGACTCCGCGGGCCATGAGTGCATTGTTAGCTAAAATTGATAATGATGGTAAAGAAAGACCTGTGTATTACATTAGTTAGACTTTACTTGATTACGAAACAAGATATACAGATTTAGAAAGACAATGTCTAGTTGTAGTTTATGCATGTCAGAAACTCAGGCATTATCTTATAAATGCTAAAGTTGATGTGATTGTCAAATTTGATCCTTTGAAACATCTTTTCTCACAAACTAATCTCTCTGGCCGGTTGGCAAAATGGGTGATGTTTCTTACCGAGTTTGATCTTAATTTTATTTCTCAAAAGTCTATTAAGGGACAAGTGTTGAAAAATTATCTAGCTAAAGCTCCTTGTCCTCACTTAGATAAATGTTCTACTTCAATAGAATTTCCTAACGATAATATCCTGGCTATTCAACAAGATGATATTTGGGAATTATATTTTGATGGGTCTAAGTGTAAGATAGATTCTGGTATGGGTATCATCTTGATTCCACCTATGAAAAAACCCATCCCTTTATCATATAAGTTAACCTTTCCTTGTACTAATAACATTATGGAGTATGAAGCTCTTATAGCTGGACTACGAGCAGCTTCATCCCTCAATATTAAGCATTCACAAATATATGGAGATTCACAACTGATTGTTGAACAAATTAAAGGAGGATATCAGACTAAGAATGCTAAAATGACACAATATAGAGATTTAGCTCTTGATGTGCTTTCACAATTCTCCTCTTATACAATTCAGACTTTACCTAGGAAGGATAATCGACATGTAGACACCATGGAAAGCGTAGCTTCCTTGGTTTGTCTTGAGAACAATACTCAAAACTTTCAATTTACTATACAAACTCTTAAATGCCCTGCAATTTCTAACAAGATTACCTCTAACTGTTTCAATTTGCATTTGGATGAATGGTATTCACATATTTTTCATTTTTTGAAGGATGGTACTTTTCCTAAATCAACAACAAGGAACACGCGTAATCGTATTAGGAAACTTACAACACATTACATTGCAAGGAAACTCGAGTGTGGAAACAGCTTCCTACACTAATCTCTAAAGGAAAGTATTGTGCAAATTCTTTTAAATCCTTACAATTTTAGATTCGTTAACTACTTTAACAAAGATATTGCAGCCATATACCATGCATACAGAAAATAGAGAATGACACAATGATTTACCCTGGGGAAACCTTTCGGTAAAAACCCCAGCACTCCAAAACCTGCACAGTGTATTAATCAAAACTATTACAGTTTACAATACACTTGCAATGCAAGTTCTTTCAAAAGATTTTTCCAACTCTTGAAGACAAATCGCGGTAGCATAAAACGTTCCAATAATACACTAACTTCTCCTATCTTCGCAACCCTAAAAAATGCTTATATCATGCGCTTCCCTTTTTAGGGCAACTTCCAAAGATTGCTGTATTAGGGTTTTACCTTTCTCTGAGAAAATACAGTACTCAACTTTATTAGTTGCCACATGTATTCACCTGTCATTGATTCTTCCAGATATAGCTCTTACGTGTCATAGGAATCCATCATAACCATTTCAGCCATGATCTCCTTACACACAATTCAAGATGTCGACACATCAAGTGGAGTGACACATCAACATGCCAACTAGACATGTACACACACTTAATTACATTATTTGCAAGAAATACATTTTACAAAACAAATAATAAGAATAGGAATTATCCAAGGTTGAGACACCTTATTCCTAACATACATCATTTTAGGAGATACGCTTTACAAACGCTCTTATGAAGGATTATTATTAAGATGTCTCAATAGAATGGAAATTATTGTAGCTTTAGCAGAAGCCCATTCTGGTTTGTGTGGGGGACATTTTGGTGGAAAATCCCTGGTTAATAAATTGCTTCAAATGGGATATTATTGGCAAACAATGGAACATGATTCTTTTATGTTTGTTAAGAAATGTCCTCAATGTCAACAACATAGTAATTTGATTCATGCTCCTGCTTGTGAGCTTCGTAATCAGGTTTCTCCATGGCCTTTTAGTGTTTGGGGTTTTGATCTTATTGGAAAAATCTCACCGGCTTCTGCTCAAGGACATACTTACATTCTCACTGCTACGGATTATTTCACAAAGTGGGTTGAAGTTGTCCCTCTTCGTTCAACAACGGAGAATTTTATTTGTGATTTCATCCTTAATAATATCATAACAAGATTTGGTATTCCTTCGACGATAATTTTAGATAATGGAACCTCTTTTAAAAACAAAGAAGTCATGAAATTCTTGGAGAAATATAGGATTCAACATAGATTTTCAACTCCTTACTATCCTCAATCTAATGGACAAGCTAAAGCATCAAATAAAATTATTGAACAAATCTTGAGAAAAATAGTTAGTAAGCATGCGAAAGATTGGCATACTCAACTGACTTATGCTTTATGGGCCTATAGGACTAGTGTTCGTACTACCACAGGTACTTCTCCTTATAACCTTATCTATGGTACTAATGCTATAATGCCTTTAGGATTGGAAATACCTTCTTTACGTGTTTCATTTCATGGGATAATTGATAAAGATACTTTTCGTGAACAACACTTACAAGAGCTAGAAATGTTGGATGAACAACGAATACATGCATTAGAACATATAAAAGCTTATCATAAATCTCTTCAAAAACAATACAATCATAAGGTAATTAAATGAACATTTGCGGTTGGTGATTTAGTCCTTTATGAGAACCAACAAATGTGAATGCTTTATCAGGTGAAAAAGGAAAATTTAGCCCTAATTGGCTTGGACCTTTTGTTATTATTGAAGACTTTGGTTCAAGTGCTTATAAACTTTCTGATATGGATGGTGTTTCTTTTAAGGAACCCATTAATATTATGCATCTTAAATGTTATTATCCTTAATTTCATTTTTTTTCTTATGCATTTATATATTCCTTATAAATATTTATTTTATAGGTTATGTAGTTTTAGTAAAATTACATATTGAATATATTTATGCACTTTCTTTCTTTCTTTCTTTCTATTAAGTTTTATATTGATGAAAGCATAGTAATCAAACATAGAACTAATTAGTAGAGAAAATTTTTCATTCATCAAAAAGAGTTTTCAAAGTTTTGATACATATGTGGCCAATGGCCCTATCTATCAGTGCGTCTATCACTACGTTGCTCTGATGGCCGATGGCTCCCAGATCTCTCTACTCTATGCTGGGAAGATGAAGATTTGTGCATCCATGTATGGCTCCTAGATATGCTCATACCATGTGAACATCCTCAGAGACTCTGTACCTTTGTCATCAACTTCTCCTCTCTTTCTCTACATAATCTCATCTCTCACTGGATGCATGCAAAGATGTCGGCATGCCTGTCACAATCTCTATGACCGATAGAAGACTCTCGCTCGTCAGCTAGTAGTCGGTAGGATATCATTGTATCCTTGACAATCTCAGATAGAAAGCTCCTCCACTCCACTATGCTAGCTGAAGAAAGAAAACTTTTATCAGTCTAGTGTCCTATTTATCCCAAATCAAATCACATATTCAATCAAATTTCATGTTTCATACGTGGGTCTCCCTCCTAGACGTCACTAAAGTGTCTAGATGGTGGGGGCATGGAGTGACTACTCTATCCACACTCACTATATCTAGGCCTCGATGGTGGTGTCTTTGTGTGGGGTCGTGGGGGCCATCGTGATCTCAGTGGTGATGTGCAAGTAATAGGTATATCTGCACCAGTATCACCAGTTGGGGGCATGTCCTCAGCTCTCTCCTTCGCTCTCTCCTCTACTCTATCTTCTCCCTCCTCCTCCATGGGATCTCCCTCGAAGATGTTCTCCTCATCTTTGATATCCTCATCCTCCTCTATGGCTCCACTATCCCAGTGTGTCCCCTATGTAAAACCTGGATCACCTGTGGGATAATCCTCAGGAAAGATAGGACAGATCCCCTGTAAACTCCAGTACCTGATGTAATCTTGACTCATGCCTGAATAGGTCAAATCTAATGGTACATCTATGTCCTATGTCTCCTCTACATCGCTATCCTCTATGTATTCTATCAATGGTCGGCATATGGCACCAGGTCTTTGATAGTATCTCGTCGGATGTACATAGTGAGGTACTGCTTTAGAGACTCCCTGTAACAGCTCAAACTGCCTCATCACCTGATCATAATAGTAGGGCATCACTATATGACTCTAATGACCCTCTAGTAGCTTACACTATTGTGAATGTCTCATCTAGAATCGTGTATTAGGCCACTCTGTCATCTGGAATTAGGGTCTCCATATCACATCAATGCTCACAATGCAGTCTAGATGTACTCTCCAGTAGAGCATATCTCCAAACTACCAAATATCTCTCAAGAGATACGTGAAGGCTCTCATTGTGTTCGCATCTACCATCACTGGAACTCCTTGTGGATGTGTACATGTGAAATGCTCAAACATCCAAATCTACAGGAGCGTGCATATCGACAGACTCTCCCGTTGATACCTCACTAGCTGACCTAGCTCATGGTATAGTTGAGCTAGCATTCTGTGACCCCATGAGAACATGGTCCTATCTCTCTCCATCCTTTGTATGAGATGTGTAAGAGGTGAACAAAATATAGTACCCTTTGAGTTGGGTAACACAACCAAGGCTACTATGCAAAGAATCACCTTTTGTACTAAAGGTGTAGGGCCTGACAGTATGCATGATAATAGGACATGATCTGACCGAGTCCGCATTTGTGGAACCTGTCCTATACAATACTCTGCATCTACACATATCTCCTCACAAGCATGTTGTGCTCTAGGTCTGATAGTCTCACCTTGGACTAGAAGTCACATAATCCTATAGACATCCTCTAATGTCATTGTGATCTCACTAGAGGGAAGATGGAAGGAACATGTATCCTCATCTCACCTCTCTATCAGAGTCGATAGCATGGCTCGGTGTAGTCTAATTTGTGGAAGGACTAATACCCAGTATAGTCCCACATCCTTCACACTAATACATTTGGGGTGAAATTACGACGGTAATTTGCAACGGTGGGCAAATGTTATGTCTTTTTGGCTTTTTTTTTCAATTATACCCCGACAACGTCGCAATTGCGACATTAACGGGATATAAGAAAACAAAAAAAAAAAAATGTTGGTCATTTCTATAATAGCGCTAAGAGGGATTTTTGCAGTCGTTGGACGAGGAGATCTCTACAGCGAAAGGGATCTACTAGATTGTACATTTAGAATCCAAAAGGCTGAGAAAGGTATGATTTTAAACTTCACTTCCTCCTCATTTTGTGTCACCCTCTCTTCCCTTTATCATGAAAACCTTATATTTAAGGATATGCAACATGATCTCGTTTAACAAGAAAAATGTTTCTGCTATTTCTTCTCAGAAACCCTTCTTCAAACCCTAATTTACCATCGGGTAGTTTTGGCTAGCCGCTACTAGGTGAGAGTCTACTATTTCTAGCTTTCCAAAGGGCCAATGCATTTCATGAATTTTTGGAGCGGAGGATAAAGGCCCATGGAGGAGATATCTTTAAAACCCACTTGCTTGAAATCCCCTAGAACTGTATTGTGCAGTCTTACGAGATATCATGTATGCTATGTGAAAATTGCAAGTATGCTCATGTCTATTGCTGTGTATTTTCTTTAGAAGATTCATTTTGATATGTATATGGAGGCAATTTTTTTTAATTTTGGTTCATAATGCGTCTGATCATATCAATGGGTCAACAAGTTTTTGAGTTACAATTCATACTCTAGCACCATTTTATATCATTGAACTGTTGTGGGATAGGATGCCATTTTGTTAAGCAAGTCATCATGGCATTGAAATTGATGTGTTGCTCCTCCTTATTCAACAATCTACAGTCTAAGTGACCAACAGTTCAACCCAAACTGAACTACTGGTCATATTGAAAGAACTTTTCCTGCCTATACAATTTTGCTCATCAATCACTGCTTTATACTTTATTCTGCTCACTGGTCCATTAAATTGAATTGCATATTCATGTTCTAAGATAACCCAGCTTGTAGAATCATAGACAGGTAAAGGGATTTTACAAGGCATGGACAATCATGTTGCTAATGGAGACTCTCTCCCACAAGGTAGAATGAGATGAAATTCATTTTTTATAGTGAAATTCTAACCGCATATTTTCTGTAGTAGATTCATTTTGATATGTATACGAAGGTGGAGATTTTTTAAATTGTGTTTCATAATTCATCTGATCAGATCAATGGGTCAACGAGTTTTTGAGTTACAATTCATATTCTAGCACCATTTTATATCATTGAACTGTTGTGGGACATGATGTCATTTTGTTAAGGATTTATGTCTTCTTCATTTTTCCCCTCTCCCACAACCGCACAAATTTGTTTTTCAAATTCACTTCTACCAAAATGGATTTTATTTTATATAGCGTATAATCCCATAAATTAATAGATGTTTTATGATGTATAATCCTAGAAACTCAGAAATCTTTTATGGCATAAGCCTACAAACTCTTCTTGAATTTATCATTGGTGGCACTTTTATGGGTAGTGAGATTGCAAGCTAGCCAAAGGGCCTGAAATGCTTGCAAGCGTTAGCTCTTTAGATAGAGCTCTACCTCACAATTATGCACAGAGCAGTACATTTGTAGTATAGTCAACAAAAGCACAAAAAACCCAACCAACAAAACCACCACCTTTGATGGACTTGACAGGTACTCCCAATAAAGTTCAAACAATTGAGTCTTAATCTTGATTTTATAGTAATTTTTTATGAGCACTTCTTTGATTTACTTACTAGGTTCTATGTCCCTTATTCTTGTCATAATAAACACATTTCTTATCCCTATTTTGGTTTTTATTACCATCTAGATTGAAGTGTTTGGAGTACTTCAGACTATAGGCTAAATCGTAAAATCTCTCAAAAACTTAAAATTCTAGACACTATACTTTTTGCATGTTTGATCAGTCAAAATTTGGGATTAATTACTCCAAATGGTAACTATTAATTAGTTCATGATTTACTCTAGTTCTTGGAACTCTAGTATATTGATTACTTAATTTCGAATATACCAACACTCTGGTTTTTTGCATGTGTACCCATTGATATTTTAAAGGTGTGTATTCACACATCTTTAAAGGAATGATGTTTTCTCTACATTATGGATTTGTTATCCATGCAAGAAATCTTTTGCCGGAGTTGGGATGTTAATTAGTTTTTACTTATTTTTCATGAAATATGTTGTAAATGTTAATGGGATTTTTTTATGCTATATTATTGGCTGAATAAACAATTTCTTAAGGTAGTCATTAAGTTTGTAATTGTAGTTTCGTGAAATTACACCTTTGACTTGTAATATTTTTTGCATGTAATATATGAATTCACTATTGATTCTAGGTGCATTAAGGGAGGATGAAATCAATATTGTCAAGGTGCATAAAGGGGGGATAAAGCCAATATTAATTTCAGGTGAGGTTAATAAACTATACTAAGGCAATGACCCATAAATTCTTAGTTATATTTGGATTCATATTTTGTTTTTATTCAGATTCATATTTTGCTTTTCCTTTTTATTTTTCCATTTAATTATTCTAATCAAACATACAGGTCAATAATATAGGTTAATTATATGTTGTTGGAAATATGAATTATACATGCTATCTTTGAAGAAATAGATAAATCAATGTGATTCATACAAAAAAATAGATTGGTACAAACACACACACACACACATATACATATAGATATATATATATATATATATCTATGTGTATATATGTGTGTGTGTGTGTGTGCGTGTGTACCAATCTATTTTTTTCTATGAATCACATTGATTGATCTATTTCTTCAAAGATAGCATGTATAATACATATTTTCAACAGCATATAATTAACCTATATATGTATATATATGTGTGTGTGTGTGTGTGTGTGTGTGGACATATATATTCATGTATTTATACATACATATACACACACACACACACATGAATGTGTATATATATTACAAACAGACTAGTTAATATTTTTGTACATGTGCATATATATGGACGCATGTGTGTAAAATTGGATGTATATGTAAGTAGATACATAATAGATAGACATATGGAGCATGCATACATATTTGGACCAAAAACTTGGAGTAATATTTAAATATATAGATATGGACCAAGCATTGTATTGGCAAAATATAATGTTCAAGTTACATTGTAATGAGAAGAACAAAATGCATGGCATGATGAATCATCTACCCGCCTTACAAAAAAATACAAATTTCTAGGACCTCTATAAGTAAATAGGGGAATGGTTTTTCTTCTACAAAATATAAAAAAACAATTTTTGTCAAATAATCATACTAGTTCTGATGGAAAACTTTACTACACCATCCATGGGGGAAGCATGGAGCAATGACCATCTGTAGCAGTGGCTGCAATGTCAAAACTTGATTCTGCATTTGTTTTCTCCTTGGAAGGTGTTATGGGCATTTGCAATTGGTCTATAGAAACCTAAGTGTTGATTGTGATGCAGAGTGGCATGCAGATGTGGTGGAAATAGTATAGATGTTTCTTCAACAATGCACTTTCCTTACTAACCCTTTAGGCCTATTAGAGGCTAAATACCCAAAATGACTCAACTTGGCTTCCAAACGGACAAGATAGATTTAGATGACGTTCACAACACATATTCAATGGGATTCAACCAATTTTGTGGACCAAAGTAATACCCATTTGACAGAACTCTTCAAATCCCCTTCTAGCCCTGTGAACCCCAAATAGCCCTCCTGAACTAGTTTTCCACCTTTTTCCCTGACTTCTTCCAAACAAGTAGACAAAAAAATTATATTTTGGGATACCATTTTTAGGGATGCAAAAAATATGTCAAATTTAAACCCAACTCCTTTGGACTAGTTTGTACTTCCTTCACAATGTGGCCTTCAAATGGCATCAAAATCAAACAAATAACAAAGAAACTGTATTTTATCTCACTCTTCACCACTCCAAATTCTTAGCGCAATCATATTATAGCATAAAACTACTAGATCCAAATGATTTCAATCACATTCATCAAGAATCATTCAACTCACCTTTATAGGCTCTCCAAACCCTTGTTTCATGAGGGTTTCACCAAAATCCTATCTCCACTCACCTTGGAGATCAAACTATTTTTCAAAAACCTTTAGATCAACACCCTAGGGTCTTCCAAGTCATCACACAACCCTCTTCTTCAGGTAAATCTTCTGTTGCTACATGTTAGCCATCAATTTCCTCTTGGAACACTCCCTTGTCTTCAACATTCTCATTGTCCTTTCTGTTGGAAATATTCAGGAATTAACCGAGTTACTGAGAGGGGAGGGGTGAATCAGTAACTCCAAATTTTCTTACAATTTTAACATGTAATTTACTTTTTAACCTTTGCATACAGAAAGCATGAAACTTAAAAACATTTACAATAATGACACATAGATTTGGTTACCCAAAAACCTTCCAAAAGAAAGTAAAACTAGGGTGGGGATGAAACCCACAAAGCTTTAATACTGCAGAATAAAGTTGGCCGGTTAAGGCTTACAATTTGATCACTTCTGATGATCTGCCCTATTAGGAGCAATAAGGATTGCTAAATCCACGCTGTTAAAGGATTTACAAACATACAATGAAGTATGCACTCGGTAAAGAGATTTTACAAAGACTGTTAGGTCTACCCGGTTAAAGGATTTAGTACTGATTCACCTGTTAGAATGAAACAGTAGATCTCTACTTTGCAACTGGATTGCTGATTTGAGATTTGCTGAAGTACTGATCACCTTCTGTGATGAATTTGTCTTTGCTGTACCTTATACTTCTGAAGCCTTCTGTAATTAGCTTATCTCTGCCTTTCTTTCTCTTTCACATATGTTTTTCTCATTCATATATTTCATTACATCTTTTTATTTTTACAACATTGTTTATATACAAGTCTTAAACAATTAACTACAATTATAATTACACAGTCGGCTTGACAAGTAAACATAAGTGCTACTAAGTCGGCCCAAGTATGGTTACACGGTTCCTGCAAACTGACTCGGTGACTTTCTGATACTCGGCGTCCACTGCATTACTCGGCATCATCATGCACTCGATAGAAGTGAAGGCACGGTTCATACTGATCACTCGGTAGGTTTTGAACTCGGTAAGTACTGGTGACTCGGTAGACATGATGTTACTCGGTTTACACTGTCCTGTTCGGTTTTCTCGGTTTGCACTGTCTGCTCGGTTTGCACTGTCTGCTCGGTTTGCAATGTCTGCTCGGTTTGTACTGTCTGCTCGGTTTGCACTATCTGCTTGGTTTGTACTATCTGCTCGGTTTGTACTGTCTGCTCGGTTTGCACTGTCTGCTCGGTTTGCACTGTCTGCTCGATTTGTACTGTCTGCTCGGTTTGTATCCAGAATGCAAATAAGTGTTGTCACTAGTGGCAATTCTGCTTAATGCCAACAATCTCCCCCTTTGGCATTAGTGACAAAAACACTTATTGGCCAAAATTTATATACACGAATCATGCTGAGTTTTATTTTGATTTTTCAAAATTTGTCTTTGTTATAGGGCTTTATACATTGTCTCCCCCTTTCAATGTGCTAACTGTTTCTTATACAAATCTATACAGTATACATATCTCTCCTTCTATACATATCTCCCCCTTTTTGACGATAATGCCAAAGGTGCATATACAAGTTATTTACAGAGAGAATCCAAAATTTGATAGGAAATCAGAATGGACCTTCATTATTAGTGCCAGGGTTCTGTCCCAACTTTCTTGCAGAATCTTACATGTTTGTATAGCAATTTGGACTTCTGCAGAGAGTTCAATCATGTGATCTGCTATAGAGAACTGATTGTCATGAATCAATGTTTTGGAATGTTCAATGTGCTTATACATTGTATTCATGATGGGAAGGATCATGTGTTGGATGTCTAGCAGTGTGGACCGGATCCTTGAGTCTTCTTTCAGTAGATCAGACTGCATATTAGATAGGTGTGAAATTTTCATGTGATGAGCAGAGCTTGAACTTGGTTCAAGTTGCAGCTTCTGTATGCTAATCTTCATATCCTCATCCATTTTATTCATTTTATCTTTAACATCCTTTGTGAACTCGGCAATATTGCACAGTCTGGCCAAAAGAGAGGTAGCATTCGAATAGATAGATTCTATGTTAAACAAAACTGAAGACAATTCCACTTGGTTAATAGCTATGTGCTGAGCAATGTGCTCAAGCACTTTATTGTTGAATCTCTTCTCGGCTCTTTCAACTAACTTTTTTGTCCCGGATGAGTCCTCATTGTATTTCTCAACTGCTTCTGCTAATTGTAACAAAACATGCTGGGAGGAGTCTACTTTAATGCCTAATGCATCAGACAAAATGTCCTTAGCATCCTTGATGATTTGATACTCCTTGTCTCTCTCCTCTTTAAGCTTCTTTTGTTTTGCTTTCCTTTGGAGGATCTCACCTATATTCTGCATTTGGTCCGCTGAGAGATTTGCAAAATCTAATGTAGGAATCTCTATCTCTTCATCTAGGTCTATATCCTCTACTATATTTTTACCCAAAAATTTTATACTCGGTAGAGCCTTAGGCTTATCTGTACTTAATGCTTTGGTAGTAGTGACAGTAGATAAAGTAGGGCTGGCTATAGATACTGGCATACTTTCTACTGGAGAACTTAAAATATTTACACTTGAAGATTCAAAAGCTGGAAAACTTACTGCTGGAAAACTTGATGGTGCAGGAGACTGCAGCTCGGTAGAAGAAATGGTAGCTGCTTCTGATGTTGCTAGGGATGATTGGACAAATGTGGAAGTTGTCACAACCATGCTTGAAGGTGTCTCTGGGCTGGATGTAGAGACTTTCACTGGAGAGGTAGGAAGGGATGCAATGACTTCTGCTGCTATCCTTACAGTATCATCTACCTCAGTGTCTTCTTCTTGTTCATCACTGTCATCTTCAATATCTTTTATTATTACAGTTTCAATGCTCGGTTGGTGAAGGTGGTATATGTTCTTCCATGTGGCATTTGCAGCCTTCACAACTGATTCAATATTGTTGATCAAAATCAAACAAGTATTGAATTTCAATGTCATCTTATTTTCATTTTCTTTTAATGCCTTCTTTACTTCATCATTATTCAAGCTCGGCATCAACTGTCTCAGGTTTTGATCAAATATGTCTATCACAGTTTGCCTTGCATTGCTCCATCTCATTTTTATTGGATTCAATAGAACTGCTGGAACCTGTGGGGCAATTTCTTCAGGAGAGTATTTCCACTGTCCCATCTTCTCAACAACAGCATCTTCTATTTCCTTCTGTTCTTCTTCCGATCTGGTTTCATATCTCAAGGATTTTATGTTACTTACTCCAGATCCTGATCCATCTCTAAAGAGTTTGAGCTTTTCTTGAAGGCTTAGAGGAGGCCTTTTGAATACTATGTCTTTATCTGCCTTTTCTGCCTTGTCTACCTTGCCTCTTGTATTTCTCCTTGTAAACACAGCAGTGGGAGGCATAGGTGCCTTAGTGATGAAAACTTTTCCTTTCTTCTTTGCAGGTTCAGGTTCCTCTGTTTTCTCATCCTTTTCCTCTTCTTTTTCATCTATTTCTTCTTTGTCCTCGGTTATCATTTGCATTTTGGCTATCCTCTTCTTTCCTTTGTTTACCGCCTGAGGAAGCTTTATGCTTAGTTCAATTCTCACCTTAGCTTCATCATATGTTCCAAAATATGGAGCTTTGGGATTGACAGGCTGATTTAGAAGAGCTTCAATGATATTCTTGGTTTCATCAATATCTACCTCATAAGGAAGAGGTTTTACATATACAGTTCTTGGTTTAACTGCTTGAATATACACATTATCACAATCTACCATAAAACAGATGTCATCTTTGTAATCTTCCACCAACTTCTGTGGAATCCAGAATCTATCATTCATTTTCTCTTTGAAAGACTCGAAATAATTATCCATGATGCTTTCAAAGTTTTCACCCATTTCTGAAATGTATTCATTTATTTCATAGAGGACTGGCACATCTTTTCTCCATACAACTTTTCCTTTAGAAGGGAAGAATTTCTGAACATAGAAGAATAAACAGACCAACAAGGATCCAAACTTACATGGATTGTTTTTGGAAGTTTTAATGCTTTCCATGTTTTTGTTAAACTGTTTCAACAATAAGTCTGCTAGGTCAAATGTCAAGTTATTCTTGACCACTTTGTATGCTAGGTCAATAGCTTCACAGGAGACACTGTTCTGTCGACTAGAACTGTAAATCTTATGGGCAATGATGTGTGTACCAAACTTCAGTTCAGCATCAGTAATGCTGCTAACTTTCATGCCTCTACCGTCCCACTCGGCTAGGGTTTTGGTAGTTTTAGCTTTGTTCAACATGGGAAGACCGGTGACTTGTTGAATCATTTTCTTTGTGATCTCAATAGGTTGCTCAAGCCAAATCTTGCCATCATGTACACGGCTGAGAATATATCTAACCCATTTATCTCGAAAGTTTCGAGGTAGATGTGCAATGTGAACTAAACCTTTATCTTCCAGATGTTTGTGCTCGGGTTTCAGAATACCATCCACACATAGTTCCTCACGCACAATGTCTAGTTCTAGGTTTCCCATTTCATGAATTAAACAGTTAAAATGATTACGGATATCGTTAATAAGCAGTACCTTAGGAGGAATCTGAGATTGAGCTCCGTTCGGATCTAGGGCTGCTGCAATTGCGGGCACGATCTTAAAATCTGGTGCTTTCCACTCCCCTTGGACTAACATATCAGATCCTTTCTTCACTGAAGTGCTGGATGATGCCATGGTAGCTCACAGAAAATTCCTTTCGCAAAAGTATTAAATCGCCGGGTTGCTCTTGAAATTTTCTGCTCCCAAAGTGCTAAAGATTCACAGTGAAGAATGAGTTCGATTACTTGCTTTTTGTTTACAACTCTGTCATTAATGCTTATTTCAAATTAGGGTATGAGTTATGACAGACTGTCACCCACTAAGAATTAATTGCTTAGAAAAGACTTCGCAACTCGGTGAACTCGAGAATTCATAATGCTCCGACCTCGCTCGGTAAAGACAGGTACCGACCTTGCTCGGTGAAGACTGATACCGACCTCCCTGTGATCTCACTGCATCTTGCATGCTGATTTAGATCTTTCTTTTAATTTCGGTTCTGGAACTGCTTGAGATTGATCTATGAGAATACAGTTCCAGTGCTTCCTTGGAAATTTAGTTTGAGTCGGTAGAGCCATCCATTCCATTACTTGGAGTGGATTGCTCGGTAGCTTTAGGAATCCATTTTTGTCTCACCTGTTTCCTGACCTTAGTTGCTTCATTCTTCTTTCCTTCTTCAATTCCACTAGCATTCATGCAGTTTCTGGCTATGTGACCGAGTTTAGTGCATTTGAAACATCTTATGGTAGTATCTCTTTTCCTTAGATGATGTTTTATGCAATTCATGCCAATGTGTCCATATTCTCCACAGTAATGACATCTACACCAGGTGTTGTAGTCCCATCCAAACATTGCTTTCACAATTTGTTCTGCTGGATTAAATGTCTTGGATCTGCACTCGGATGCCTTGTGACCTTGTTTGTTGCACTTGTGACAATTACCTCTAAATCTAGGTTTTTCCCTGCATTCATTTGCTTTGTGACCAGGTTGATTGCAGCTATAACATTTTCCATTGAATTCTGCTTTTTCATTGTTCCAACATTTATTTGAAGTATGTCCCATTTTACCACAATGATTACAAGTAGGTTTTTGATTTCTTTGAGTACCTTGCTTAGAGGATTCGCCTTCTTCTTTGTATCCAAGTCCTGCTTTTCCTTTTTGCCTATGAAGATTTCGCTCATACAGCTGATTCAAGTCTTCTTGACTTTTCAGCATTCCTTCATTGATTTGTTTTTCAGCGTTTAGGTCATCCACCAATCTTAGATTGATTTCCTTTTCAGATCTTAGTTCTTCTCTTGTGTTTTCTATTTCTGATCTTAGATTTAGAATTTCTTCATTTGTATGAGAGATCTGATCAATTAGGTTTTCTAGCTGAAGGGTTTTGTTTTGGACTTCAATGTTTCTTCCATCTAATTCATCTTTCAACTTGTTTCTCTGTTCCAAGATCTCACAGAATCTTGTAGAGTGTAGCTCTTGTTCTCTTTTCAATTTTCTCACTTCTTCCTGCAGAGACCCATTCTTTTCTAGGAGTTCTTTGACAGCATTGTTTGCTTCATCTGAGTTATTTGAGGGAAGAAGATCTTCAATCTTTTCTTCAATGTAATTCTGATCATTCATCTAATTTGCAAGTTCCTTCCTTCTTCTTAGGGATTGGGAAAGATGTTCTTTTGCTTCTTTGAGTTTAGCTATGGCCATTTCCAGATCTAGCTTTTCATTTTCAATCACCTTGTTCAGTTTGAATACCTCCATTGTCCTGGATCTTTGCTCAAGCTAGTTAAGCTTTGTCTTGAGAACCAATGCTGCTCTGATACCAATTGTTGGAAATATTCAGGAATTAACCGAGTTACTGAGAGGGGAGGGGTGAATCAGTAACTCCAAATTTTCTTACAATTTTAACATGTAATTTACTTTTTAACCTTTGCATACAGAAAGCATGAAACTTAAAAATATTTACAATAATGACACATAGATTTGGTTACCCAGAAACCTTCCAAAAGAAAGTAAAACTGGGGTGGGGATGAAACCCACAAAGCTTTAATACTGCAGAATAAAGTTGGCCGGTTAAGGCTTACAATTTGATCACTTCTGATGATCTGCCCTGTTAGGAGCAATAAGGATTGCTAAATCCACCCTGTTAAAGGATTTACAAACATACAATGAAGTATGCACTCGGTAAAGAGATTTTACAAAGACTGTTAGGTCTACCCGGTTAAAGGATTTAGTACTGATTCACCTGTTAGAATGAAACAGTAGATCTCTGCTTTGCAACTGGATTGCTGATTTGAGATTCGCTGAAGTACTGATCACCTTCTGTGATGAATTTGTCTTTGCTGTACCTTATACTTCTGAAGCCTTCTGTAATTCGCTTATCTTTGCCTTTCTTTCTCTTTCACATATGTTTTTCTCATTCATATATTTCATTACATCGTTTTATTTTTACAACATTGTTTATATACAAGTCTTAAACAATTAACTACAATTATAATTACACAGTCGGCTTGACAAGTAAACATAAGTGCTACTAAGTCGGCCCAAGTATGGTTACACGGTTCCTGCAAACTGACTCAGTGACTTTCTGATACTCGGCGTCCACTGCATTACTCGGCATCGTCATGCACTCGGTAGAAGTGAAGGCACGGTTCATACTGATCACTCGGTAGGTTTTGAACTCGGTAAGTACTGGTGACTCGGTAGACATGATGTTACTCGGTTTACACTATCCTGTTCGGTTTTCTCAGTTTCCACTGTCTGCTCGGTTTGCACTGTCTGCTCGGTTTGCACTGTCTGCTCGGTTTGCACTGTCTGCTCGGTTTGTACTGTCTGCTCAGTTTGCACTATCTGCTCGGTTTGTACTGTCTGCTCGGTTTGTACTGTCTGCTCAGTTTGCACTGTCTGCTCAGTTTGTACTGTCTGCTCAGTTTGCACCGTCTGCTCGGTTTGTACTGTCTTCTCGGTTTGTATCCAGAATGCAAATAAGTGTTGTCACTAGTGGCAATTCTGCTTAATGCCAACACTTTCAGTATTTCTACATCATAAACTGTTAGGCTGATATTGTACATGTTAGACAACATTCCTCTCATGCCTCCTGGGCCCTAGAAGATCATGAGAGGCTCATTATTCACTACTTGAAATCAAAACTATCCCCAAAACTATGAGAAATCTATCTGTTACAGTGTTAGTGGCGTGTGAAATCCTTCAAAACAATTTGAAATCTATATAACAGTGAACCATGTAACAATAAGAACCCTCCTAATTCATATTCATGACATGAAAAACCAAAGAAAAGTTCAAGATACCAATGAAATAGTGCAAAATGGAATGTTATTATTCATTGTTTGAGACAGTCCGTACAAATCAGTAATTGTCCTCCTTCAATCTACCCGTACAATGGTCCTTTGGGTATTTATTAATCTTCCCCTCACCTACCTCAACCAACTTTAGGTAGTTGGGAGGCTCAATTAAGCATAAAACAAACTAATACTACTTTCCATCCAAAATACTCATGTAGCCATTACATACAAGATTTGAATTTTTTATAAGCAACAAACTATGTTTAAATGAACTTATTGAACATTTTAACTTATGCAATGACTTGAGACTATTATAACATCCTACTAGACCCTACCTAATGACTTCTCTATCCTAAACATCCTCTAGATCCTCTTCCAGGGATCAATTACAACTTTTGCAATATGAATTTTAACAAGACATCATCCAACATTGTAACTTTTTGTCCTTTCAAATGCCATGATTGGCTTTAGGATTGACCAATTGATGACATGAGATGCTCCATGATCTGTTTGATGGCCTGGATCTCCACTATGTCCATGAAGATCATATGATGCCCCTGCATCAAATTCACCACCTTGAAAGTTGTTCTTGTCCCAAGAACATTGTCTTGCATTGATGACTGCTCTTTCTCCATGTCTTTGCACTCGATGCTTGGGAATGAAGTCCCCTAATGTAAAATGCCCTCTCTTCCTAGTACCTACATGCAAAAACTTCAAACATGCGTTAGCCTTTATAATCTCTGCCTTTGAGGCAGTCACCCCTGTTGTTTCAGTTATATTCATTACTGTCTGAACAGTCCTCTTTTTTGCCTGCCTATGATAGTGCCTTAACTGTCCTTTCACCTGATGTTTCTTCATCTCCTTACTGTTCTTATCATGTCTTGAAATAGGATAGTACCAATCACCCACCATTACTCCTTCACCACCTTGAAATTTTTCCCTTACCCCTGTCACAGAATTCAGTATTTTCTGTCTTTTACCCTTCATCACTTCTTGTTGTCTTATCTTTGTTCTATCCTCTGTCTGACCAGTATCAAGTCCTTTAATACTTCCTATGAGAAGAGACTCATGCCCTTTGCAAGGTAATGGTGTCAATTGAATCTTTTTTCCATTACTCCATAAGGTATAAACATTGGTGTAGCAGTCATGTGCAACTCGCCTAGAGACTTGCCAAGTTCTACCTAGGATGACATGTGCACAGTTCATATTGACAACATCACATAGTACTTGATCAGTGTACTCACCTATTGAAAAGGTTACCATGGTTTGATGATGCACTATGAAATTCTGATTGTCTTCCACCCATGTAGCATAGTATGGCTTAGGATGGTGTTGAATAGGCAACTTCAATGCATTGACAACATCCCATGAAATTAAATTGCTGCAAGTACCTGAATCTATGACTAATTTATAAACTTCACCTTGTATCAAACAATTTGTCCTAAAAATACTTACTTGTGGTGTCTATTCCTTGCCTCTCCTAAACATTAAGAATTCTCTTGTCTCAGGGTCTGCATTACCTTTTGGCATTTCTTCCTTGTTGTCTTCCTGGACCAGGTGTACCCTCTTCTCTTTGTCAGGACACTGGTAGGATTGATGCCCCACCTTTCCACATGTGAAGCATGTACCTATAAAAAAACCACTCCCCCTTCCTTGTCCACTCCTACCACCTCTCTGATTTTTTCCTCCTCTAGAATCAGAACTAGGACCTTTGTCCTTCTCCTCCCAAACTTGAGTTGTTCTTCCTCTTCCTCTCATGGAAGATCCTCCCCTAGCATTGTGTCTTTCACTTCTCCTTTTCAGTTTCTCCTCTATCCTTAAAGCAATCTGATAACACTCTTTCACACTCCTAGGATTTGCAGCAGTAAACTCATCTTGAATGGAAAACTTCAAACCTCCTAAATATCTTGCAACCTTGACAACTTCTTCTTCATCCAAACCTGATCTCATGCTCAGTTTGTAGAACTCATCCATGTATGCCTTTACATCCAAGTCCTTTTTCTTTAAGCCCTGCATCTTCTTATGCATTTGAAATTCAAAATCTTTAGGAAGGAAATTACTTTTCATTTTTTAAACCATTCTATCCGAAGAAGTGATTTTAGACTTACCTTTTTTCCTTCTTTCAGCCTCCTCATGATCCCACCATAGGAGTGCATGCCCTTTCAGTTTGGTCTTTGCCAACTTGACCCTCTATCCCTCAGGTATATCATCACTTTCAAAATAAGCATCCGTAGATGCAATCCAGTCCAGTAGGTCCTCTTCTTTCAGACTTCCATCATACATTGGAATGTCTTTCCTTACCTTGTAGCTATCTCCTTTCATAGCTTTCAGGATCCTGAGTGTCCTTTGCTCTTCAGGATCAACCTGTTGTTCCTCTTGAACTTCTTCATTGTTCTCTTCTTCTTCTTCTTCAGTATCTTCATCATCATTTACTACTCTTCTCTAATTTGATTCAATTGTCTCCAGCCTTGCCAATAATACATTGTATGAGTCTTGCAACTTAGCATTCTTTTCCTCTAACTCTTGAACCTTTCTCGCCCAACCTGCATTCCTGGGAACCATTATATCAAAAAAATCAATTCAAATACAAGATACCTCTACTAGCCAATACCTTTTCCTCACCAAGAATCCTTCTGACACCTTAAGTACACCTTTCAACTTTGGTACACACAAGGAGGAATTAAACACTCCAAGGTTTCAACAATGGAACTTGTATACAAAAGACACCAAAAGACTTCAATGATGATGAAAACTTAACCTTCCAATACCCAAGGAGATCTTACTGATGCTCTAATACCACCTGATGTAGAGTGGCATGCAGATGTGGTGGAAATAGTATAGATGTTTCTTCAACAATGCACTTTCCTTACTAACCCTTTAGGCCTATTAGAGGCTAAATACCTAAAATGACTCAACTTGGCTTCCAAATGGACAAGATAGATTTAGATGAAGTTCAAAACACATATTCAATGGGATTCAACCAATTTTGTGGACCAAAGTAATACCCATTTGACAGAACTCTTCAAATCCCCTTCTAGCCCTGTGAACCCCAATTAGCCCTCTTGAACCAGTTTTCCACCTTTTTCCCTAACTTCTTCCAAACAAGTAGACAAAAAAATTATATTTTTGGATACCCTTTTCAGGGATGCAAAACATATGTCAAATTTAAACCCAACTCCTTTGGACCAGTTTCTACTTCCTTCACAATGTGGCCTTCAAATGGCATCAAAATCAAACAAATAACAAAGAAACTGTGTTTTATCTCACTCTTCACCACTCCAAATTCTTAGCACAATCATATTATAGCATAAAACTACTAGATCCAAATGATTTAAGTCACATTCATCAAGAATCATTCAACTCACCTTTATAGGCTCTCCAAACCCTTGTTTCATGAGGGTTTCACCAAAATCCTATCTCCACTCACCTTGGAGATCAAACTATTTTTCAAACACCTTTAGATCAACACCCTAGGGTCTTCCAATTCATCACACAACCCTCTTCTTCAGGTAAATCTTCTGCTGCTACATGTTAGCCATCAATTTCCTCTTGGAACACTCCCTTATCTTCAACATTCTCTTGTCCTTTTAGTATTTCTGCATCATAAACTGTGGTGCAGGAGCACCTCATACACTCAATCATGGGATGAAGGCTATAAAGACTAAGAAGACTCAAGGAGGATCAACAAAGTTCAGAAGCCAGATTGGGCAATTCTAAAAGTCTATAATGGCTTTGGTTATATGTAATAAGGATAAATCTTTATGGAGTTATATGTAATGGACCAATAGAGTCCTTGGGTTGAATTGGAGTATTTAGAGTCTAGGATAGTTTAGTGATCATAAAAGATCAAAATTGGTAAGTTTAGTGGTCTTTTTGTTAAAGGAATTTAATAATTTGTTAGTTGGAATTTTGAACTTTCAAAATCCGACGACTAGTTTTAGTTTGTTTTTGTTTAAGCCTTAACCTTCCAACTCAATGATGACAGTTGGTTGGAATGGTTATTTTGGGCAGTTATTTATAGAGGAGGTCTATGTTATACGAAGATAGATCTGGTGTATGGACGGAACAAAGTTTTTTTAATAAAACATCAATCTTTCAAGCAAATGTTGTGTTCTCTGTTTGTTATTAGTTATTTGTTTGGATTCTAAGTGAAGATGCTGTGTAGAGTCGACCTCATACATTCTATCATTGAATGCACTGAGGATTGTTAATTTTTACTGTTCCAAATGACAGCCGAACAGTGAATAAGACTGGTGGATAACTGGCGAACATTTGAATAACAAGTTTTCTCAGTTTTTCTGTGACGCCATTCATTCTAGCATCTAAACTTGAGTTGGCTAATTTCCTTATGCATTGACAGATTTATTCAACCATTTCATTTATTAACTAAAGAATTTCAAACATTGTATTTGATCGACTGTCGCACTGGTGTAAACAGTGAATATCTTTTAATTGTTTTGTCACCACAGTCGGGTTTTAACATTATGAAGACTATTCCATGAGTATAAGGGCCCAATATTCATGGAAGCTCATTATTAATTTGTATTATATGATTCTAACCAAACAGATGCAGAGCCGCGCGGAATAAGTATGATCACAGTTAGAGTAGGGGAAAAAACATGTTGAAATGGAAGGTTAAAGTATGACAGTGGGTGATTCATCCAAATGTGAAGTCGGCTTTCATGTTTTGCTGATTATGAAATGATAGAACTGTTCATATGTACCGGGTTATTGGAAGGAAGTTTTTAATGTTTATTGGAAAACAGTTTATGGTATCGGGTTTGCTCTTGAATATGCATATGTTTATGTGATTGAGTACCGGTTTTCACAGTCTATATTGCTAAATATATGTTGTTGAATATAAGTTTATGTTGCTGAATGTCGATTCACAGTTTAATGCATGATATTGGGTTTTGAAGGAGGAGTAACTAATGAATCAATGGTATTTGTTATTCAAAAACAATTTCAAAGACTAGTATTGTGGTAACAGTTCCGTGATATAAAGAATAAACTTGGTTGTATGCTGTGCTTGGTGACCGAACAGGGGAACCAGGAGCTTGAAGTCTTAAATGAATTGGTTTTCCTTTTAAATGATTGGACTAGTGTAATCATTGTCAACCAAAAGTATTATGAACACTGATTAAAGATTTCTGATGTTTGTATTTGGGAAGGCATCGTGGATTGCTATTTCATATTTTGTTATTAATCAAATTGATGCATTGAATAGGGGACAGTGTTGAACAGAAGAATTGGATTGAAACAATTAGTAAACAGTGGGTTGCACTTTGACAGGCTCGATAAAAGGTATCAGTCAATGTCTTTAAGTTATCAAGTATTTTTGTAAAGAGGCAAAGTAACAGTCAATCACAGTTTGCTACAGAATCAATAGATAGGTTTTAACAGTTTGTGGAAATAGTGGTAAATTGGGTGTGGGAATTATTTGAGAACTTAGAATCTTTTAAAATTCAAGTCTTGGTAAACCAAGTTCATTCCTGAGAAGTGTTGAGTAGGACTTTGGCAAGTTGGACCTTTGAAACATTTGAGTTGGCTGATAGGCTACAGTGCCTAAACCTCTTAAGTTTCTAAACCTATTTGGGCATTTTAATACCATCACTCTTTCCCTCTGCATCAAACTGTTAGGCTTATATTGTACATGTTAGACAACATTCCTCTCATGCCTCCTAGAAACCCTAAGTAGCAATGTGGAAGCAGCCAACATCTTAACCAATGGTTCAGTATTGTCCATGCTTGTTAAGATGCTAAGAATATATAAACCAACTGCTTTGCGTGTTCAGCTTGTTTCAGTAATGGGTTTGTTGATTCGGCATGCAACTATTATTGAAGATGAAGTGGCAAGTTCAGGTATAGTTTCAGTGCTAACTGATGCTCTTCGAGATAAGAAGGAAAAAGTGAGAAGATTTTCTATGGCAGCCTTAGGTGAACTTCTGTTCTATATCTACACTCAGAGTGAAAATTCTCTGAAGGCTGTTGTTGGTCTGGAAAGTCCAGCAAAAGATAGCCGGTCATCACCATCTACATGGCAGGTTAGCCCCTAATTCTTGTGCCATTTATATCTGATATATGTGATGTAGAGCCTTGGTATCCATAGTGAAAAATAGTGTTTTCAACTAAACTTTGTGTGAGAATTCAAACTCTCCTACCCCTGCTTATGCTAGGGCACTCCTTACCAAAGCTCTACACTATTGAATGAACAAGTCTTTTGTAAACATTCAACACATTATTTACTCGTAACTCCTCACAATGTTATTCATAGTCTGTTGTTCTGTCAGTGACGACAGGTTCTTGTATACCTTGTGTACCTCCTTTCCCACCAACAGTGCTAGTTTATTTTTTGTATGTTCTTTGACAATTTCATCACTTGTCAAACTTTCTACTTTGTTCCAGTCCTTCCCAATTTCAAATCTATTCCCGTGACAAACTAGTCACTCACCAATCTTGGTATATACCTGGCATAGAGATTCAAGTGTTCCAAAGGCTCTTCAAAAAAATCACTCTGTCATATTTCATATACCAGACAGAGCGTTCTTTGAGAACAAGGTTCTCAACTAAACTCCAACTTCACAGACTTTCTTCATAGTCAAAGAGAACTAACACTCGGTCTTTCCACTAGACTCTTTAATCATAGGCGAATTGCGATAGGGGTAATTTGCACCCAAAGCAAGGTAATTTGTCCCAGAAAATTTTTTTTCATTTTATTTTGTATTCGTCGCAATTGCAACGCACACACAGTGAATTGCGACGGGGGTGCTGTATAGGCAACACCCACTCCCATCGCATTTTCTTCAGGTGTTCATCACACTTGCGACGGTTATCGCATGATCACATGCAGCTTCCCAAGCACATGCGACAAGCTGTCACAGTTGTGCGGGTATTCGTCGCACTTGCGACGGTTATCGCATGATCGCATGCGGCTTCCCAAGCGCATGCGACCATGCGACAAGCCGTCGCAGTTGCGCGGGTATTCGTCTCACTTGCGACGGTTATCGCATGATTGCATGCGGCTTCCCAAGTGACGGATTGAAGTCATAATTGCAATAGAAATGGAAAGACGTCATATTTTGCGACTAAAAAATAGCGATGTCTATTACTGTCGCAATTGCAACACATGGCTATCACAATTGCGACACATAGCTGTCACAAATTGATGCCAAATTTATTAGTGTCAGTAACTGCATCTCCTCATCATCAAGCTCAGATAGTCTATCTCTGACCATGACTAGCAACTCTCCAAAGGGATGCTCTCGGAAACGGACCAAGTCCTGCAAGCACAAACAAAAATCATATCAGTCATCAACATCATAGAATCTACAAATCTAACTAAAATAGGTCAAAGTCAACCTCAGTTAGGTCAAGGATGACCTTACTGGGTCAATGTCAACTTTTATGTGTTAGGGTTGACCTTTTTGGGTCAAGGTCGACCTCATCCTAGAAACAAGCAAAAACCCTCTGGTCAATGTCGACTTTCATGGGTCAAAGTCGACCTAGATGGGTCAATGTCGACCTAGATGGGTTAGGATCAACCTAAGAGGGGTAAATTCAACCTTTCCTATAAAAATAGGAATTTGGAAAGTACAAAGGCAAATAACAGCAAACTCACCTCAGGTAGTGACCGTTCAATAGCCAGGCTGTCTCAAAATCTCCAGGCATGTTGCTCAAAGTTCCTCTCTTCTCAGCATCTTGCTTCCTCATTTTGAATCTGAAAATGGTAAGAATGAGTAAGTATTTCTTTCTTTTCCTTATTTATAAGTTCAAATTAGGGTTTCTTTTTGAGTTTCCTCAGGGTAAACTCAGGTTTCCCTTCTTATGCATTTAGACAGACATTCACTCTTTTCATCATAACTTGAGTTCGGTAACTCTGTTTTCAGTGCCGTCAGTGGCATTGGAATAGTGATTCAGATAGATAACTCCTTGAACTGGTTTAGGAAGGTTAGGAATCCTTATAATTGGTTTAGGAAAGGACTTTTCAACATACTGCATATCCAGTATATAGAGTTTTTGTTATCACCCTGTTTCACCCTTCCGAAGTAGAAAGCCGAAACAGGGGGGCATAAGGGGCTCTATATACTTATCAAATTTTCATATAGTAAGCCTTAGGTGATTTATGGATTTTCATTAACCTTGTGTGTCATAGGTTCTAACAGTTTTCTATAGGATCTTTACATCAAGGACTGGGCTATATCCTCTTTATTTAATATGATGTTTTCTTACTTTAGCTTGCATATTCACGTAGTGTCATATCTAAGATAAAGTGGAGGCTAAATGTATCATCTTAAAATGGAAGCATTTGCATCTTGACAGGTTTAGCACCCTCTTCTAGTACATTTATGATGATAGACTTGCATTTAGGATGCATTCTGTGCTTAATTTCTTCATTCTAGGTGAAATTAGGGTTAGGATCCCGAGGATTCTCCTTAATTTCCCTCTTACATGGCTCTATTTTCTAGGTAGGACTTAGAAATAGGTCCTCCTGACCTTCATCACAATCATCATAGGATTTTATGCCTCTCCCAGGCATTCTATCCCATTCTGGCATCATTTCTAGGTCTCTGGGCATCCTCGGGACCTCTTGTCCTGATTCTGACTAGATCTGGGCCCACTGGGTCAAAGTCAAGGTCAACTCTGACTAGGTTAGAGTCAATCTCATCACTGACCTAGGTCAGAGACAAAGTCATCTTTGACCTCCTCCGGAATCGGTGCCCCCTTTTCAAATTTGGTCCCGACGGGCCCCGAAATTAATGTCAGGCCCTCGGATCCAAGTGCAAAAAGGTTTTAATTCAAAATTCATTTAATTTTTTTCCCTCCTTAGTTGGTTACTATGATTGGACCTTAATTCAAGGTGAAATTTGAATTATGGGTCCTCACATTGCTCTAGGAGCCTCACCTTGAAACCTCTATATAAAGACTCTCATTTGCATTCATTTTCACCAAGCAATTTCATGATTAAGTACTCTCAAGGAGAAAAATTCATGAACACGAAGATTCAAGAAAGCAAGGAATGGTGAAGATGCAATATTTCAAGAGGATGATATAGAAGATCAAGCCATTGTTGACATCAAGCATCTTTGTGAACACATACTTGGAGCAAGAAAGATCCTTTCTTCCTTGATCCACCATTACCAACTTTCAAGCATTCAAAGATATAATCATGGAGTAGCAATTACGAATTGTGAGTTTGGTAGAAGTACTTTAGCCTTGGGGTCTTTGTATGTTTTTCTATCTCATTGAAATCTATGAATTGTTGTTTCATACATATTCATGCTAGGGTTTTGATCTAGACGATTAGATCTTGGCATTACACTTTCAATACATACACACACACATTCTATTTCAATCGGCTATTCGTGGAGGTGGAGATCACCAAAATGGGGGTTTGACTAAGGCAAAACCCTATATAGCCACCCCAAAAACTCCCCTTTTTCAAATATCTACAGTCGTTGTTTCAAGAATTAGAGGACAGATCTGAGTACCCTTTTTGCCGAACTTCTGAGATTTGTGAACAAGGTCAAAATTGACCTTTAGAATAAAAATGTAGCCTTTGACCTTTTATAAGGGTCAAAGACTACCTACTGCCGGAAAGATGAAATTTTTCTGGGTTTTCTCTGTGATGACTTCCTGGTCCCAGATATAGTTGCAAAATCTTCTGAAACTCCACATAGGCTTCAGAAAATAGGTATTTCTAAATCAATTTCATGATGAGGTATGTATCTTGACCTAATTAATTTTCAAGTATTTCCAGATTTACTTATGCTATTCCAATTCAAAACAAACAACATATTACAAATGAATAGTGTTGAATGTTAGGTGCATTATTAAGGCTCCAATTTTAACCTATTCAATATTATATACGATACATGATATATTATTTTTTATTTTTTATAATTATAAATGTTTGAGATATATATTATGGTCAACAGGTTATGTTATGTTCAAATTTGTAGTTGGAAATAGGCCTTATCAATGATGCATATGGATAGGCCAATTGTACACCTCAACTTCTCTTATTTTATGTTGTTCAATTCAAACATTACATAGGTTTTGTTTGGAATCGCAAGAATCCAAAAAAATCCCTACCACCCCATCAAGTCATGGTGATGTCATCAAATCCCACTAAAAGTGGCATGGGCCTTAAAGATACACAATTCCAAATGCCTTACACTTGAAAATGAAATAATGGATATAAACAACATTGATTAATAAAGATTAACAATCATAGTTATTTCAATAGCTAATGAACTTACAAGTTTCTGCACACACTCTACCTTCACATTCAAAAGATACGCACACATGCAACAAATCCCATATATGTCTTGCTAAAAATAATAAAAGGAGTTCTTGATGGCATTATCACATTCAAAATCTTCAAAGACTATGGCAAATAGTCACAAGAATGAACTATGTTTTTTCCTTCTATCACTTCTGTTAACCACTATTGTTGAAAGTAAGACCTATCATGTTGTCTCCTTATATATGTGCATTTTGTAAAACAATTCAATTCTCCTTCATTTATTTCATCTATATTTTTTGGACTTAAACATAATTTACTCAACTATTCATTTATGTTTAATTTTATTATTGTATCTATAAGATAAGTATCCAATCTAAAATATCAAACAATGAGGCAACTAACAAAAGTCGTATTATGTTGTCTTCATTTGGAAAACCCTTTTCAATTTCATCTATCCATGCAAAATAAATAATTATTTCTATTTGAATTCTAAGCTCTCTCTCTCTCTCTCTCTCTCTCTCTCTCTCTCTCTCTCTCTATCTCTCTATCTATCTATCTATCTATCTATCTATATATCTGTGTGTGTGTATTTTTTTTATTGCTTGATTTAACCATCTAGATATCTGTCTCTATCTCTCTCTCCCTCATCTTCTATATTTCTCTAACTTTTCTTCTCTATCTCTCTATCTATGTATCTCCCTCTTCCTCTCTCGTTCCATCTTCATCAATTGCATTGTCTTCATCTCTATCCCTATCTTTGTCAATTGCATTACTGCCATCTCTACCTTTATCTCTATCTCCCCCTCTACTCTAGACATGTGTCCCTCTCCCTATAGATCCATTTCTCTCTTTCTCTCCCTCTTCCTAAACCTCTATATCTAGATCTATTTTCTTCTCTCTATCTACATCTCTCCATGTTTCTCTCTTTGCCTTTATACCTATCTCATTATCTAACAAACTCTCTCTATCCCTCTACCTGTCCCTCATTATACTTCTATATATCAATTCCTATCTCTATCTTTATCTTTCCATATCTCCCTCTCTCTCTATATATTTATCTCATATCTCTTTATATCCCTCTCCTCCTCCATTTCCATCTCCATCTCTATCTCTATCTGTATCTGTATCTCTATCTCCATGCTCCACTTCTATCTTTCTCTATTACAAACACAATGTGAGCTTATGTGAAATGGATGAGTTGTTTCTTCAGATCTACGGTTGAAATTTGTGTACAACCAGTGCATGATAATTGCATTAATCGCAACCAGTCATTTTCGGTCACTTTTTCTTCAATTATATTTCATGTTTGTGTTGTTTTCACATGTTATATTTCTTTTCTACTGACAGATCAAATGCTTCTTAACCGCTAACGTGAAAATTGAAAACAAATTCATGAGTACCTTGTTATGCAGAGCTCTTTGTTTTTGCTCTATTATAATGTCTCCTCCACGTAAGACTAACAACTCAGGCATAAACTCGTCATTAATAATTTAATAATAACTACACATAAAGCTAATTTCGTTTCACTATCAATGTTGGTTAGTATTTAGAATTTTCAAAATATCTTAATTTAATTTTGATTTTTAAACTTATAATAATAATTACAGTTAAAGTTAATTTTTCAGTTTAATAAATATAATATAATACATAAATAATTAATTTATATATAAATATAAAAACTTTAATAATATTTTGGATTGATGATTTCTAGATTATATTTATTATTGTATATTAATCTATATTATATTTTGCATGATGTAAATACTAATTATATTTATTACACAAAAGATGTTTATTATTTGGAAGTCAACTTCATTGTTGCATCTAACAGTAGCAAGTCTTGTAGAGAGAATCAAGACAATCAAAGCAATCTACAATGCTAGTTTCTTTTGGCCACTTTTATATCATTGCTTTGTATCCATTTGCATTTTTGTATGCAATCTTATAATTAGTGTGAGATCCCCAGTGATGTAAAGTTGGAACTCTAATGCCTTTGATATCCCCAACCACAGAAACTTGAAACCCAAAAACTAGGGATGCACATAGCATTACAAACGTGACTCAAAACCAATCTACGAAGTGAGTTTTTCTTTAGCTCTACAATCTCCAAATGAAACCATTTCACATGAATGTGTCTGACATGTAGCAAGGATGTGTTTTCAAAATTAGGGCATCGTTCCTTTTGAATCTAATTCAAGTAAAACTCAAATTTAACTGACAGATATTTGGTTTCATTAGTGATGTGAAAACTTCACCATCAAGATAATGGTGAATCTATTGCCTAATAAATGAACATTTTTGGTTCCTTTTGGATCTTTTAAGAAACCCTACTTTAGATAAACACTCATTGCAATGGGCAAAGCAAGTCAAACAATCCAAGGCATAAGTAGTAATAGTGATCTGTAGAATCACTCGGCACTTATTAAAAGTATCTCCCAATGACTGGATGATATCATGACAAGCAACATGAAAGAATGGAAAGCTTGATGGGTAAGAAGAAGAATTAAAATCTCTAATTTGAGTAGCTTATAAAAAATGGAACATATCCAATTCTCTCCTTTATCAATACAAATGTAGCCTCTCTACAAAACTAAGGTAGAAAAATAAAATGGATGCACCTTGTGTATGGGTTGGCAAGAGGGGGGAAGTTTACTTAAAACGGAGTGTAAACCACATAACCAGTGCCTTCATTAGTTGATATCAAGAAAACCATTCTACTATTAATTGAAATACAACAACAAACGATATGCTTTTGTGCGAATTAAAAACAAAACTCACTAAAATCATACCAAGAAACTTATCTTAGCATCCCACACTTTGTGGCATGCTGTGAAAAATACCAATCAAAATTCTTTAAAAAGGCAGAGCTTACAAGGAAAAACATTATATAAGCTTGTTGAAGATTAATTATTTCCAAATTGAGATGAGGCAAACCAATCTATCTTCTACTACTTCAATCAATTTAGACTAAAAGAAACAATAAATCTTAAATATATTGGTGTTACCCAACTACTACAAGAGCTCCAAACCCAATTTTTTGTAGCCTCCTCGATGAAAAAAATATTAAAGCCAATTAAGATTTCTTTTCATTTTTGCCACCTTTCTTGACATGTATATAAAATGTTTCTACATTAATAGAACATGTGGGTTGGATTTTGCCAAAATGTCAAAGCATAGATTTCAAAAATTCAAAAATTAAATTGTATATGGTCTCTTAATTTTTGTAGCTACATCTACGCCAAAAGATTTCAAACAATTTGGAAGGTTATTATAGAGCCTAAGTTTATTTATTTTTCCTAGTATTTTCTATACGAGTACTTGCCAATTGGCACTCATTTGACTCATTATGGAATTTCTAATAACCCAAGATGCTCCTTATTTAGGAAGTTTGAAACGATTTCATCCATCTATTCTATTATTCCGCTCATGCCTAGAATGCCTAGCTCTAGACAAATTGTTTCTTTTGACCCTTTTGGCATAAATTATTCACTCTATATAATGTCATTCTAGGGGATATGGACAAATTTCTTATTGAATTTAACTAGGTGTCACATTCTTCTAGATGATGCAATTTATTTAGATTTAGAAAGCTAAAAGTTCTTCTCCTTTTGCTAATTCTATTATGTATACTAACTTATATCTTCATTCAAAATCACTACATGTTTCTAATCTATTGATGTAGCTCTAAGCTCAAGTAACCAAGGTTGTGTTAGAGCTTCAAAATCTCCAAAATCTGCTAGACCACTTCAAGAATGTCCCCTGCATTATGGTTAATGTTTCCTCTTCGCCATATCATACCAGATAATCCCATTAAAACAAGAAGTATAACCACTTCAATTTTTCACATCAGTATGCAAACATTATGGTGTACCCCCTCCTTGTCATAAAACTTTTGGTTGACTAGGATGGCGATCACAACCTCTAGATCCTTAAAAATGCATGACTTGTCCTAAATATGGTGAATTATGTCAACTTTATTTTGGCTATCTCTTCATTGTGATATATATATAGAATTAATTGCAAGAGGTTTTCAAGGAAGAAGAAACAATGGCTAATGGTGGATGGAAATCCATGATGATGGGATATAAACATACCTAGTGGATAGGATGATCTTGATTCTTAGGACCCTCTTCCCAATATTGAGATTACTCTAAAGACTTAAATATGTTTTTAGGTTTTATATTATTCTAACAAAATAAATAATTGTACTCTTTCAACCGCTTATTTTTATTTATAGATGATCTTTTGATTGAGAAATTAAAATAAGTACATTAAAGCAATAGAAAATAAAAGTACAACAAAATGGAAACCCAAATCTATTAGATTTCCACAATCCATACTAATGCTATATCAGTTTTTGGATTCGTTTGTGTAGAATTTTTTGTCATCATTGTTTCATATCATACCACATGATCTTATATTCATTTTGCTCTCTTGCATCTTGATGATGGATCATGTAGTATGATCTAAAACATTGATGACAAAAAATTCTACACAATCGAATCCAAAAACTAATATAGCAAAATAGAAACTATTATATTCAACAATTATTGGAATCCACGACAGGGGGATCATATGGCCCAGAAACAATGGGTAATGTTTTCATCAGAATTTTTTTTTTGGTGTGGGGCAAAACTTAGCCAAAAATACAGCACTCCAAAGAAGAATCTTAAAAATCAAGTCCAAGCGACCCAATAACAGACATACGAATAAAAGATGGAGTTTGTCTTTTATTTGCCAAGGAATTATTTCCCTCTGCCAAGAGAGACAGGACAAACTAAAAATGATTTCTTTTGGATTAGATTACTCAGGCGAAGACTTCATGAATTCACATACCGCATGTTGATCGCGATCCCTCACAACCCATTTCCTTGGTAATATAAAGAGATCCTCATCATTATCATCAATGGGCACCCACCTGCTCACTCTGTATTCAATGCTCTTAACGAGTACCATCCTCGTCTACTTATGGGTATTTCGGAGCATCACAGAGCTCTTCAGTTGTAAGAGACTTCACTCTCTGCAACACCTCAGGAAAGATGAGGTATTTCGTAGCATCAAACTCATTTTCGATGACAGGGGAAAGAGCGTGTATATTGGGCATATGGTGTTTTATACCTCCATGAATCTGCTAGGCAATATGATCTTTAGTGAGAGGGTTTTCAATCCACTTAATCCGGCTTCTGTGGAGTTCAGAGATACGATATGGACACTGTTGAAGCTCGGTGGTGCGCCCAATTTGGCTGACTTTTTCCCCTTTCTTGGATTCCTCGACCCTCAGCGTATTTTGAGTCGAACTGTTACTCTCTTGCAGAAGATGTATGACTTTTTTGATGTTTTCATTAACAATCGCCTCGCCTCGCCTCACGAGGGAAGTCAGGCCTGGAATAGAGTAAGGATTTTCTGGACATTCTGCTTGACAACAGAAGGGAGGATTTCACTCTCAAGGATATTAGACTTTTCATAACAGTAAGTCTAGAAAAGATATGCGACTATTCATTTGTAGGATTTGCTTACCTTCTTTCTTAGATGAAATTTTTACATCCCTAGATTGCATACTTAACAGCAGTCTTCAATGGCGGCCACTGGCTCCTGTTTCCATTTTTCACGGCGACCATTATAAAATTGAAGCTGATAAAAAGTTCATAAATGTATTATATATGTCTCTTTCAAAATCTAGTTTTGTCTTTAAGATATCAGAAAAAAATAATATGCAGAGTAATTACAACACAACATTCTAGATTGTTAGTGTTACATAGATTTTTAATCTGCTTCTACTTTTAAAACCCAAATAGGTACTAACCAGAAAATTCAAATTCTATGATCTTCATAGAATTAAACCTTATTGTGTTAATATGGCAGGAACTGTTTATGGCAGGTAGTGACACCACAGCTATCACAATAGAATGGGCAATGGCAGAACTCCTTCACAATCCTCAAACACTCAGGCACTCAGGCAAGTCCAGACAGACTTAAAAGAGATAGTTGGTCTCAAACGAAAAGTCGAAGAATCTGACATAGACCGACTACCTTATTTTTGTGCACTAGTTAAAGAAGTACTGAGAATGCATCCAGCAGCACCTCTCATGATCCCCCACAGAACTGAAAGCAGCTGTGAAGTTGCAGGATTTCTCATACCCAAACACACACAAGTGATCGTGAATGTGTGGGGGATCGGAAGAAACCCTGCAATATGGAAAGAGCCCTCCAAATTTAAGCCAAAAAGTTTTTTGGAGGGTGAGAACAGTAAAATGGATTACAAAGGACAGAATTTTGAGCTGATTCCATTTGGAGCAGGCAGAAGGATTTGTGCGGGGCTTCCATTAGCAACTCAAATGATTCACTTGGTGTTGGCTTCGTTGCTTCATTCATTTGAGTGGGAACTTCCTAATGGGCTGTCTGCAGGGCAGCTTGACATGAGCGATGAGTTTGGAATGACTTTGAAGAGGGCCATGCACTTGGAAGCAATCCCCACACCACGCTTACCATATTAAATATAATAATTAAATAATTTTTGAATTGTCAAATTTTAGTATTTGACAATTTTGAAAGTTTTAAATTTGGAAAATGGTTTTTAGTTTTTGGAATATGGTTGGAATCGTTTGCTTCACTTGGAATTCATAATGAGAAGATGGAAAATGTTGTATGCATATGGATTTCAAAATATAATAAATTTTGCTTTACCCCCAATTCCCAATTAACCCCAATTTTCAATTAAGTGGAATTAGAATTGATTTTCCAATTCCACCTATTTAAATGGAAGATTCAAATGCTGGTTTTAGGGGTAAATGGAAATTAACAAATTCCAGTTTCATGTTTTGAACACAAATATCGAAAATGTCAATTGCAGAATTTGACAATCCCAATTCCAGTCTAATTCCAACAAACAGAGAGACCCTTAGATTGAATACTCTTGCTCTTATTAAATTCATAATTCATCACAATGAAAGATGCATGATGAGTCACACTTTCTAAATTTAATTATAATTATATAAATGTATATGTTAAAGAAAATAGATTATACAATAATTTTAGACTAGACAAGTGAATGTTTATATTGTAAGATCATATATTACACAATTAGTAACGCACAAATCAATGTCAATAATTATGTATTTTATTTATTTGGTAGTCTTGTAATCGTTTGAATCTACTACTCTCTCTGTAGCGCCATATGTGCTTAATTGTAGGAATTGGGATTTCATCATTTTACAAATTGCCTCATCCATGGTAGCATTAAAGTTTTATTATTACAAGAAAAAGCAAAAGAAAGAGACTACCTCTGTAAACACTTACGCATTATCTAATTCAGTTTGTATCTACGCTTCAGAAAGCTGAGGGATCTGCAAACCAGATGCAACGATTATATTGAATAACAATAAAATGACTGCTAAAAATCTCGTTGAGAATCTCTTGGTTAACAAATTACCATACTAATATATATTATGTGGCAATCGCGGGGTGGGGATCCCCTGCAACTCTTGATGCTTCTTCAACACAATACTAAACTCGTCGTCCATGTCCATTGCCTCGGGGCTCAGCCCATCAGGAACACTCCAGTCGAAGGAATGGATCAGCGATGCCAAAATCAAATGAACAATCTTATCAGCCAGAGGAAGCCCAACGCATATTCTCCTTCCTGCTCCAAATGGTATGAGATCAAAATCCTGGCCTTTATAGTCAATCTCACTTTTCTCACCCTCCAGAAATCTCTCTGGGATAAACTTAGACGGCTCCTCCCACACTGCAGGATCCCTTCCTATTGCCCAAATATTGACCCAAATCTGCGCGTCTTTGGGGATCACAAATCCCATTATTTCACAAGAGTTGTCCGCTCTGTGAGGGAGCAGAAGAGGCGCAACTGGGTGCAATCGAAACACTTCTTTAACCACAGCACGAAGATAAGGCAAATGATCTAAATCAGATTCTTCCACCCTTCTCTCTCGACCCACAATCTCTCCCAATTCTGCTTGAGCCCTTTTCATTATGTGTGGGTTGTGAATGAGTTCCGCCATTGCCCATTCCAGTGTTCCAGCAGAGGTGTCACTACCAGCCATCAACAGCTCCTGCCCACATCACAAATAACACCCAAAGCTTAAACAATCACTGTAATGTCAAATTTAACTTCCATTATCTCAGAACAAGGAACAATATAAATTAATACTTACAAAAAAAATTGTCCTGATATCCGTAAGGGAGATATCATCATTGACTGTTTGATCTCTAAGATCAAGCAAGGCGTCCAAAAAATCCTTCTCTGCATCTCTTCCATCGCTCAACTCCGCGCTTCTCCTCGCCACTCGATTGCTGATGCACAGATCTAAAAACTTATGGGTTCGCTTTAAATGAAATCCTATCTGACGCCCCACGCCATGAAGATCCAGAATCCCAATCCAAGGGAAGAGGTCCGCCAAATTGGGTTTTTGGCAGAGCTTTGCCCATGATATAAGAGCGTCGGTGAACTCCAGAGCATCGGGATTGTTGGGATTGGATAGTTCTGTGCTGAACATCTGGTTACCAATGAGATTCAGAATCATTCTGTACATTGTATCCCCAATTGCCACACTCTTCCCCTTCACACTCTTCTCCTCGAAAATCAATCGAACCATTTGGAATACGGAGTCTCTTCTGATATTTTGAGAAGCTTGGAGTTTCTTGGCAGAGAAAAACCCAAGAGTGGAAATCCGTCTGAGTTTCTTCCAGTAGCCTCCGTATTGGCCCCACATCAACGAGGACTCATGGTAAGAGAGATTCTTCATTGCTTGTATGACAGTCCGCCCAGCAAAGTTCTGATCGTGGGTTTTGAGCACCTCCTTTGCCATGGCAGCTGAGGAGACCACGACTGTTGTTTTCATGCCAACGGAAACTGTGATTAAGGGGCCGTATTTCCTAGAGAGGACAAACAATGACTCATGAGGCTTTTTCCCCATTTGAAAGAGGTTTCCTACCACAGGCCAACCAGGCGGTCCAGGTGGAAGACGGAGCCTCTTCGTCTTTTTTGTCCATTGTAATACAGAGAACAAGAACAGAACACTGCTAACAAGCAGAAACCAGTATACCTGCTGGTTGTCCATGAGAATATGAAGCTAAGCTTCAGGAGTCGATTGTTATCAAGTATATCATTTTCTCTGAAGATCACTTCCCTTTACATACCCATTTTCTCGCAGATTTTGCCGGTTCAAATTAAAAGTCTATTTCAGAGTCGGTATAATTTAAAGTATTCAGAGTCGGTATAATTTAAAGTATTCAGAAGATTTTGCCAATTCAAACACGGAAGTCTCTGAGTCAAGATTGAAGGTTTATAAGTCACGATTTGATGTTGATCCGACCTCTATTCACTGTATGCTCTATGATTGTCCTAAGAATTTTCATAGTCTTTTAACTTATATACTTCGACAATCAATATAGACTGTCGAAATCTCATGATTTTAAAATTGAATGCATTACCTTAAGTCAATGTTGTTTTTATTACATGAATATATAATTCAAATATAAAGTTATATAGATAGACATTGAGAGTGAAGAAGGTAAATATTTTTATTTTTTTTTATTAAAATTATGAATGTGGAATGAGTCAAGGATTGGATTTGAGTGATAGTATGTTCGGTAAAGAAATATAAATCTATGTCTTCATCAAATCTAAAAGAACAATTAGTTATGTTCTTATATTGCAATTACACATATTTGCTTAATCATTAGTGAAATGATGAAGGTGTTTCCCCTATCTACACAAGATATGATTATAAAAGAGAGATTCGGCCTATGTACATTTTGAAGGATACTATATATTTATGTTAATCTACTTCATAAATAATCTGTTAACTTAGATGTGTGAATAATGTTTTAAGCAAAAGTGCTTAGAATAAGAGCATTATTTTTTATATTATTTATTTAATAGCTCAATGTCTCTATAAAATAGTTTTTTAATTTAAATAGAGATTCAAAATGAACATATGATAACTTATGTATTTTTTTTTATCATGAAGTAATGAAGTTCTTTTAAAAATGTGCAATTACTATTTTAACTATTTTACGAATGATTTTTTAATAATGACTTAGACTAACTATGCCTACGACATGAATTGGATCTAGCATAGTATTCCCAATAACATACATTGATGGACGTTATCATTTAGGAGAGGAAGGAAAATTCAAATGTGTTAAAGTAGTCACACTTGGATAATATAATAATCCATAAAGATATGGGTCCTAATAATGTTCATCTATTAGAAAATAGATGCCTACGAGACATGGTGCTATCTAATCTTGCTTTTACAAGATATGACGATAGGTATAGCATCATTTCATAAATGGAGCTTGAGGAGAAGGTCGTTAAGGCTCCTCAAATCATCGATCTCTTCATTTGACACTAATTGCTGCTACAAACAAACCCCACCACTTAGTCATTGTAAAACTTTGAACATTGATCATTGGTTGGTGAAAAATTCAATAGTGTAGACAACTCAATCTCCTCATAAGGAAACTTTAAAATATAGTCATTGATCATTTAGATTAATGGCTATTGTGATTTTGCACATTGGTGGTGGACCCCTTATATTTCCTATGTGTATGAGTACCCCTCCACCACATGTAATTCATCTATGACCCCATGGTACTTATTAGGTCTAACCAATTTGGTTCTAATGGGGCACAGTGACCATTGATCTAGGAATTGGAAAGTGGGAGTAATAGATATTGACTCTTATTTGGCCTTCATAATCCTCAAGATGGTAGTCGTTGATGGATATCGCATGTTATTTGTCCACTACCGCACGATTTTTTATCTTTTGGACTCGCAAAAACCCTCGGTCTTTGTAGAGATAGATTAGGACCATTGAGTCTCCTCCTTGATGGAATTGTAGCTTGCATTTCTATGAATCTCTCTCTCACACTAACAACAATAATGTCTATTGGTGCAATCTTTATTGACTTTGCAATCGCTTATTAATATTATGGAGTTGTATATATTTATTATTGCTCTATTTAATAGATGCCCAACCTCTCATTTCTTCAAGGCAATTTGGGATTTATCTACATTGTTGTGTTTTTTGATTAGTAGATCATTGTTATTGTTACAATTGTCTTCATCTCATACCAAAACCTAAAATGCCTAACCAAGAGAGAGATGATGTTCAAGGAGGAGATCTAGAAGAGATCATGAAAAGGAATATCATACTTGTTAAATCACTAAAGCAAAAATATTTGTTTGCAATTGTTAAAGCAACATAAATATTTGATTACAGTTGTTAAAGCAATATTTTTTTTTAAAAAACTAATATGTGTATGTGTTTTCTATTTCTTGTAGGTGGAGAGAAGATTGTTGTAAAGAATCACCACACTATTAATTTTTTCTTCAAGAAATCAGTTGTTTGAAAGAAGCATCTAAAATTTTGGAATGACTACAACATACAAGGCTACTAGTAAGATTTCTAGCTATTTTAAAGCTTAAAAGGGAGCTGAGTGTGTGAATTTTTGGGTGCATGCTATAACAATGTAGCAGAAAAGCACCATGTCAATGGTGTCTTCTTCTTTTTCTTTTTTTCACAAAAATGTCTTAAGAAAATTATTTTCCAATATTTAAGTTTTTCAAAGCCTGGGTGAAAATCTTTATAACAATTTTAATATTTTTAAAGGCCAAGTGAAATGTAGGCTCTTATTTAAAGAAAAAGGAGACTCTTTATTTCTTTCTTTCTTTCTTTTAGACATATGTTCTAAATCATAATTAATGTGGTTATATGAGAATTGAAATATTAATAAAAAAATAATATTTAGAAACCTTATTAATCATCATTAAAGGATATTGTAGTTTGATTTAATCTCGACAGTTTCTTCATTTTTTTCATTTTAAAAATGGGGTTTTTCAGGGTTAATCATTATTTTGCAAATATTGTTTCTTTGGGTTTATCATTAATTTGCACATAACAGGTTTAACAAGGTTTTAAATATGAGGGTTCCTCTGGGATTCTATTGGTTTTTTCAATATTAATATGAGAGTTTCAATTTGTGGATACTTCATTTCCCTCGAACGCTTCCCGCCGACTCCATTTCCCTACCTATGACGAGGGTTTCAGTCCACCGCTCTCATTTGCTAAGATTACATTGTCTGTGTACATTCGTAGTTTCTCATTGACTTGTTTGTCAAATGGATTGTCTAATTTTTTAATGTATTCAATAAATAAATGTAGTGGTCACTATGGTTACATGTCTTTCAATTACAAGTTGTTTTTAATGCATGGAAGCTTTGTATTCTCATATTTCACAATGTTGACTTAGTTTTGTAATGTATTCAATGAAAATATTCGAATTTACTGACTTAGTACATTTATTCATTGAATACATTACAAAATTGATTCTTTCCTACCACAATTTGAATATCAAGTTGACTAGCTACTTCTTTAATGACCAAATAAACAATACAAACACAAAATAAACAACCCTAAAAATATTACAAATTTGAATTCATGAAGCCACCATACAAACTAAAAATTTAATGCAATTGTTTGTGCATGAATTGACTGATTCTTTCCCACAACAATTTAATATTCAAATTGGCTAGCCAATTCTTCAACGACCAAATCCCTATAAGAAGGATAATGTGCCACGTAAAATCTATTGAAAATTCCTTGTCTAACCACTACTCGTTTATTCTCTACAGTCTGCATATTATTTGTTCTTGTTTAGGCTGGTAGGCTATCTCATTTATTTCTTGTTTATTAATTATTTTTGTATGCTTATTAAATGCTTATTGTCTGATTTTATTATAAATTAACTGCTTTCGCTGATTGTTGTAGGTTCAAATCTATTGCTAACTATTCAGCATACGATGTAAGTTTGATCCAATTGATATAAGTATACAAATTAATTTGGTGGTATATAGCTGTTATTGTATTCATTGGTTAGTTTGTTTTCAATTACTAACCAACCTATTTACTTTATGCAATACTTAGAAGCATGGAAGCTTCATAGTCTCATATTTCACATGTCTGACTTAGTTTTCTAATGTATTCATTGAATACATTACAAAACTAACTTAGCATTGTGCATTTGTTCTATTTGGATTTTGATTCAACTTAACAATTCATATAGTCTATGTCAAATTAACTTGTTTTCAATTACCAAATATATCTACTTGCACTGTGCTCATGGTTTTCTTGCTACTCATGGTTTACTATATGCATTACTTAGAAGCATGGAAGCTTCATAGTCTCATATTTCACATGTTTGAATTAGGTTTGTAATGTATTCATTGAATACATTACAAAACTAAACCCAACATAGTGCACTTGTTATATTTGGAATATGATTTCTACTTATTTTCTATTTGTAGTTGTTATTGAATTCATTGGATAGTTTCTTTTCAATTACTAATCAACATTTTTACTATATGCAATAGTACTTAGAACCATGGAAGCTTCATAGTCTCATATTTCACATGTCTGACTTTTTTTTGTAGTGCATTCATTGAATACATTACAAAACTAAACTCGGCATAGTGCACTTATTACATTTGGAATCCAATTTGTACTTGTTTTCTATTTGTAGTTTTTATTATATTCATTGGATAGTTGATTTTCAATTACTAATCACCTGTAACAAGTGCACTATGTCAAGCTTATTTTTTCAATGTATTCAATGAGTACACTACAAAACAAATTTAGACATGTGAAATATGAGAATATGAAGCTTCCATAGTTGTAAGTATTGCATATAGTAAATAGGTTGATTAGTAATTGAAAAGAAATTATCCAATGAATCCAATAACAAATACAAATAGAAAACAAGTAGAAATTAGATTCCAAATATAACAAGTGCACTATGTTGAGTTTAGTTTTGTAATGTATTTAATGAATACATTACAAAACTAAGTCAAACATGTGAAATATGAGACTATGAAGCTTCCATGATTATAAGTAATGCATACAGTAAATCATGATCACAATGCAAGTAGATATCTTTGGTAATTGAAAACAGGTTAAGTTGATATAAACTATATGCATTGTTAATTTGGAACCATAATCGAAATATAAAAAGTGCACAATTCTGAGTTGGTTTTATAATGTATTCAATGAATACATTACAAAACAAAGTAATACATGTAAAATATGAGACAATGAAGTTTCCATGCTTCTAGGTATTGTATACATTAAATAGGTTGATTAGTAATTGAAAATAAACTATCCAATGAATACAATAACAACTATAAATAGAAAACAAGTCTACCAATTTAAGTGTGATCTATGTATTTTTTGTCGGGTTTGAGATGAACATCATTGCTATGTGTTTTGGTTTGATAATGTACTATTTTTGTATTCAAATGATTTTACGGTTAACATGGTTTGTGATAAAGATATGTATGAAGATAAACTCAATTTCTTTTAATCATGGTAAACTATATAGCTTTTATAGATGTAATGTTTTTGTACGCAATTTATTTTAGACCTATGGGTATGTGCAAGATCATGAGGGACCAAAAAGTGGCGATGTGAAAAATATTCACTTTTCACTCGTCCAAAAGTGCATGAAAATGCTTGTTGACTTTTTAGTAGGCTTGGGTGTCAGTACACCTAGGCAAACCTGACACCAAGGCATAGGCTTAATTAGGTACCCGAAAACATATTAGGTACCCGAAACCTGTGGCATAAATCAAAACCCACGAGTCATTTTCCTCATTTCTCCTCACATTTTGGGTTTGGAAAATGGCTGCAAATATCATCTACATGATATTTTCAGGTATCTGATTTCCGCAACAACAAATTTGATCTCCGTAGTATATACGGTAAGTAAATTCTTTGTATATTTTGATTTTTTTTTATCTCATTTTGATGCTAAATGTAGTTTTTTTGGTTCAAATAGGGTTTTGTATTTATTTTATTAATAATATATGAAATCAAATTGAAATTTAGATTTGTTTTTTTATTTAATCAAGCATGGCTGACAACAATGAAGAAAATAACCCTCTCGCACCAAATAACGATCCCCAAAACAATCCCCCGTCTCAAAACCCTTGATCTTAAGAAGATTTGATACAAGATCATTTGAACACAATACGAGGTTTCCAAAACACATATCAGAATATACCTACATTAGGTCGCATGCTTGCCACACTAAATACTATTGTTGAAAATATTAACACACTCACGCGGCAACATAATGCTGCTCTTCATTGGCGTGATGATATGCATGCCCAATTTGATGACGGGCTTGACCATGATGAGATTGCGGCCCTTAATATAAGTAAGGAAGATATAGCCTCACTTTTTGTGAATCCTAAAACCGGATTACAAGTTGACCCCAAAAAGCCCAAATTATCAATAAAATGGTGCACAAATGAAGCAATGCGCACACACTTTTGGGATCGCTGGTAGATGGTTTTTGATGAACCACCCCATAGCAATTTGGAGCTCCCATTCTATTTCATAAAAAAATTGTATGCTGAGTTTGTGCTTGGTCACAATGTTAATTATTGGAGTATGAGGCCCAACATGGGCGTAGGCGGAGGAGCTCCTCAGACTAGGCCATTTGCCTAGCACAAAAAGGCCACTACCTTTGTCCCCCCCACTGATGTCGCACCCCCTCCTCAAGTGCAGCATCCCGATATCATTGCAAAGGCTGCCTCACAGACTATTAGGCCCATTCATTTTTTGAGTGATCAGTTGATCACACAGACCAGGTCAGTGTTGCCTTCTGGTGTGGATGATGCTGGCACATCAACATCTCACCAGAGTTCACATGTATGTGAGCCCCATATTTGCATTATATGCAAGAATATGTGCCTCGGACCACTTACTGATGCTGATACATATCAATATGTTATTGATGAGGAGGATGTAGGAGACGCAGCTGCAAAGGCTGCAACACCTCATGGAGCATCTACATCTCATGAGAGTGCTTAGGAGGTGTACGCAGAGCCATGGACTCCTGTTGATATGGTAAGAGTAAATATTATAAATAAATTTGTCACATGACTTATTTAATTTAAAAATAATTTATTTATTTAGATTAGTTTTAATGATTTCATGCACTTATGTATATATATTTTTTCCATTTATGTTCAGTCGATGACACATGAGGAGTTGAGACAGGTGGATGAGTCCACACTTTCAGCCATTTCTTTTGGCCTTGATGCCTATACGGTATATTATAAATTATGTACCCATTAGTTTTTTTTATATCATTTGGTGTACATGATTAAATCTCTATCAATTAGAGCAATAAAATTCATACATTTACTAATATATTGTCATCTTATTGTACTCTTGCAGGCTACAGCTGATGTTAGTGGGGGGCACGAGGGGGTTCCTTCATCAGGTATCGACAAAGGAAAGGTAATTAATTGTTTAAGATTAATTATGCATGCATATGTGTGCCACTTGTGTGTAGTAATAAATATTTTACTTGCACTTTATTGTATAGTGTGTGGCTATTGATGATGTCCTGACACGAGTTCTGAAGCCTAGGCTGACAAGCATCTCAATTTAGAGTGATAGCCCAATTGTACGTAGACTTTTACATATTGTTATTTGTATTTTGTAACCAGGGTTGTTATGATGAAGTACATTTATATATAATTGACAATATTTCTACTCTCATAGGTTAATCCTAGTGTGAGGAAGGGCCCACGAGAATCTTTCGTATCTTTGTTGACCCAACCCACTATTCCAGAGGATGGATCACCAGATGTAAGTTTTAATTTTAGTTCAATCAATTTATAATTTTATTATGATATCATCCTATTTTGTAGATTTATTACTCTATGTTGCACCACTCTACTAATATCATTATTGCAAATATATATTTATAGGTCAGAGTTGATATTGTTGGCATGGTCCCTTCGCTACCAAGGACTTATGCTAGGACACCTAATCGTGGTAGGTGACCAAGAGGCCAAGTACAAATATTTGTATTCAGTTATAATTTTAATTAAATTAGTGTTTGAATTATGAATTATATATATATGTACAAATCATATAAAGTAAGCAATCTAACTTGGGTTCGAACTCATTTTTTATGTAGGATCAATTAGATCCAAACACTTCTTCAAAGAGGCTACATTTTGATGATCCCCCTACGGCATAGGATGTAGTTTTAATTTTGTGGTCATTTTGAGATGCCACTTGGCACATTTTGAGATGGCATATATGCCACATTGTACACCTTGAAACATTGATATTGTAGACATTTTGAAATGGCATGTACCATATTTGTATATGGAGATACTTTTGATACATTTGATACTTTCTATATATAGAACATGTTCATTTTTATGTTATATTTGTGTCATCTTTTATATACATATTTATTATTCATGTTTATGAAATTGAATGGTGAAGTTATATCTTGACTATGATTATCATTATGATTTAAATTATATCTTGTTGAAGTTACATTTGTTTTTCTTTACTCTGGAATACCCTATTCATGGAGCTTATTATGTTTGAGGTTTAACTTCTATAGATTTCCTATGTTCTTATGTTTCATACCATTATATATACTCACTTGAGCCACTTAGTACTACATTGTTTCAATACTATGTATAGACTCACTGTGTATATAACTCATCATATTGGGGTTTATTAAATCCACAGAGAAATGTAGCACTTGTGTTGTTAGGTCACTTGGGTCGAGTGTGGTCGCGAGCATTCCAATGACTCTGTGGGTGGAACGGGGTTGTCAATGGCATTTATTCGGCCAACCAGAGCCGATGGAACAAACGGTTCGATGTCAGGACGGACGGTTTGAAAGATACACTAATGAGCTACTTTCAACTAACCCTCACTGCAAGTTTTGGCATCGACTGAGATCACCTTGCCAAATGCAAACGAAGTCAAATCGCCCACAACTGAGAGAGGTTATTGTAGACCTTAAAAACATGATCCTGTAGCCCCTGACAATTTTTTGATACCTCTCACGAGGTCTAAGATATGAGCCTCGGAAGATCATTTCCCAATCGTGCTTAGTGCACATTGGGGTCACTTGGGTCGAGCATGGTCGCGAGCTTTCCAGTGACTCCATGGGTGGAACGAAGTTTTTCATGGTGTTTACCCAGCCAACAGGAGCTGATGGAGTAGACAGTTTGATGCCAGGACAAACGGTTTGAAAGATACACTATTGAGCTACTTTCAACTGACCCTCACTGCAAGTTTTGGCATCGACTGAGATTGCCTTGCCAAATGCAAATGAAGTTGAATCGCCCAAAATTGGGAGAGGTTATTGTAGACCTTGGAAACACAATCCCGTAGCCCTTGATGGTTTTTCGATATCTCTCATGAGGTTTGAGATATGAGCCTCAGAAGATCGCTGCCCAATCGTGCTTAGTGCACCTTGGGGTCACATGGGTCGAGCATGGTCGCGAGCATTCCACTGACTCCGTGGGTGGAACAAGGTTGTCAGTGGAATTTACTTAGCCAATCGGAGCCGATGTAGCAGATGGTTCAATGCTAGGATGGATGGTTTGAAAGATACACTACTGAGCTACTTTCAACTGACCCTCACTGCAAGTTTTGGCATCGACTGAGATCACCTTGCCAAATGCAAACGAAATCGAATCACCCAAAACTGAGAGAGGTTATTGTAGACCTCGAAAATATGATCTCATAGCCATTGATGGTTTGTCGATACCTCTCATGAGGTTAGAGATACAAGCCTCGTAAGATCACTTCCCAATCATGCTTAGTGCACCTTGGGGTCACTTGGGTCGAGCATGGTCGCGAGCATTCTAGTGACTACGTGGGTAGAACAGGTTTGTCAATGGAAATTACCTAGCCAACCGGAGCCTATGGATCAGATGGTTTGATGCCAGGATGGACAGTTTGAAAGATACACTGCTGAGCTACTTTCAACTGACCCTCATTGCAAGTTTTGGCATCGACTGAGATCGCCTTGCCAAATGCAAACAAAGTTTAATCGCTCAAAAATGAGAGAGGTTATTGTAGACCTCAAAAACATGATCCCGTAGCCCTTGATGGTTTTTTGATACCTCTCATGAGGTCCGAGATACGACCCTCAAAAGATCGCTACCCAATCGTGCTTAGTGCACCTAGGGATCACCTGGGTCGAGCGTGGTCGCAAGCGTTCCAGTGACTCTGTGGGTAGAATAGGGTTGTCACTGGCATTTACTCAGCCACCTAGAGCTGATGGAGAAGATAGTTCAATGCCATGATAGATAGTTTGAAAGATACACTGCTGAGCTACTTTCAACTGACCCTCACTGCACGTTTTGGCATCGACTGAGATCGCCTTGCCAAATGCAAATGAATTTGAATCACCCAAAACTAAGAGAGGTTATTGTAGACCTCAGAAACACAATCCTATAGACCTTGATAGTTTTTTGATACCTCTCATGAGGTCCAAGATATGAGCCTCGAAAGATCTCTACCCAATCGTGCTTAGTACACCTTGGGATCACTTGGGTCGAGCATGGTCGTGAGGGTTCCACTAACTCCATGGGTGGAACAGGGTTTCCACTGGCATTTACCCAGCCAACCAGAGCTAATGGAGTAGATGGTTTGATGCCAAGATAGACGGTTTGAAAGATACACTACTAAGCTAGTTTCAATTGACCCTCATTGCAAGTTTTGGCATCAACTGAGATCGCCTTGCCAAATGCAAATGAAGTTGAATCACCCAAAACTGAGAGAGGTTATTGTAGACCTCAGAATCAAGATATTGTAGCCCCTAATGGTTTTTTGATACCTCTCACAAGGTCTGAGATACGAGCCTCGAAAGATCGCTACCCAATCGTGCTTAGTGCACCTTGGGGTCACTTGGGTCGAGCGTGGTCATGAGCGTTCCAATGACTCCATGGGTGCAACAGGGTTGTCATTAGCATTTACCCAGCCAACCAAAGCTGATGGAGTAGACAATTCGATGCCAGGACTGATGGTTTGAAAGATACACTACTGAGCTACTTTCAACTGACCCTCACTGCAAGTTTTGGCATCGACTGAGATCGCCTTTCCAAATGCAAACAAAGCTGAATCACCCAAAACTGAGAGAGGTTATTATAGACCTCAGAAACATAATCTCATAGCCCCTGACAATTTGTCGATACCTCTCAAGAGGTCTAAGATACGAGCCTCAGAAGACCATTGCCCAATCGTGCTTAGTGCACCTTGGGGTCACTTGGGTCGAGCGTTCCACTGACTCTGTGGGCGGAACGGGGTTGTCACTGGTGTTTACCCGGCCAACCGGATCTGATGGAGCAGATGGTTTGATGCCACAATGGACAGTTTGAAAGATACACTGATGAGCTACTTTCAACTAACCCTCACTACAAGTTTTGGCATCGACTGAGATCACCTTACCAAATGTAAACGTAGTCAAATAGCCCAAAATAGAGAGAGGTTATTATAGACCTTGGAATCACAATCCTATAGCCCCTGATGGTTTTTCGATACCTCTCATGAGGTCTAAGATATGAGCCTTAGAAGATCACTTCCCAATCGTGCTTAGTGCACCTTGGGGTCACTCGGGTCGAGCATGGTCGCGAGTGTTCCAGTGACTCCGTGGGTGGAATGGGGTTGTGACTGGTGTTTACCCTACCAATCAGAGCTGATGGAGTAGATGGTTTGATGCCAGGATGGACAGTTTGAAAGATACACTATTGAGCTACTTTCAACTAACCTTCACTGCAAGTATTGGCATCAACTGAGATCGCCTTGCCAAATGCAAATGAAGTTGAATCACCCAAAATCAAGAGAGGTTATTGTAGAACTCAAAAAAATGATCCCATAGCCCCTAATGGTTTTTTGATATCTCTCATGAGGTTCAAGATATGAGCCTCGGAAGATTGATACCCAATCGTGCTTAGTGCACCTTGGGGTCACTTGGGTCAAGCGTGGTCGCGAGCGTTCTAGTGACTCCGTGGGTGGAATGGGCTTGTCACTAGTGTTCACCCAACCAATTGGAGCTGATGGAGCAAATGGTTCGATGCCAGGACGGATGGTTTGAAAGATACATTATTGAGCTACTTTCAACTGACCCTCACTGCAAGTTTTGGCATCGACTAAGATCGCCTTGCCAAATGCAAATGAAGTCGAATCATCCAAAACCAAGAGAGGTTATTGTAGACCTTAGAATCACAATCTTGTAGCCCCTAATGGTTTTTCAATACCTCTCACAAGGTCCGAGATATGAGCCTTGAAAGATCGCTTCCCAATCGTGCTTAGTGCACCTTGGGGTCACTTGGGTCGAGCATGGTCGTGAGCATTCCAGTGACTCATGGGTGGAACGGGGTTGTCACTGGCATTTACCAAAACAACCAGAGCTAATGGAGCAGATGGTTCAATGCCAGGACAGACGGTTTGAAAGATACATTGTTGAGCTACTTTCAACTGACCCTCACTGCAAGTTTTGGCATCGACTGAGATCGCCTTGCCAAATGCAAACAAAGTCAAATCGCCCAAAACTGAGAGAGGTTATTGTAGACCTTGAAAACATGATCTCGTAGCCCCTGACATTTTTTTTTATACCTCTCACGAGGTCCAAGATACGAGCCTCAGAAGATCACTACCCAATCGTGCTTAGTGCACCTTGGGGTCACTTGGGTCGAGTGTGGTCACGAGCGTTCCAATGACTCCATGGGTGGAATGGGGTTTTCAGTTGTGTTTAAAATGTCATGAAAGTGAACCACCAACTTATAGTCTACACCATTTTTAGTAACAAAAAATTTAACCCTTTTACTCTACCATGCAAACTCAGAAAGCACATCACTTGTAGACCATAAAACACACAATGCATTATGGTACACTGGGCAGCCTGCAAGCAGTTGTGTTTTACAGATTGAGTAAGTAGTCCTTGGGAACATGTCCTTGTCAGTAGTGGAAATAATTAGGTTTTCATTCTGAAACAAGAAAAGACCCAAATGGGAAAGCGCACACTTCTTTTCTTGACCCAATTCTGTTGCAATGACTGTTAGTGGTATATTTGAAATTTGAACTATGAAACTAATCATGATTAAGCTAGTTGGCACTCTACTAAAATTCAATTATTTTTAATAATCTGGCACCCCTCCCAAAACCCAATAACAAAGACTGAATATTAGGACATTTGTTTTTTTTTACTTTGGAATACCCTATTCATGGAGCTTATTAAGTTTGAGGTTTAACTTCTATAGATTGTTTGAAATGATAAAAAATAATATCCTTAAAGCATTAGAAACAACAATGAAACATGTAATAATTCAAACCATGCAAATGACATGTAAGATCCCTTGTTGGCACTATTGGCCACCCATACATGATTTTGGTCATAAGTCCTTATCAAGACTTCTAGGACATTTAACTTTTAAATCAAATTGATTGTTACAAATTGCCATTATAGGCTTCAAAAGATCTCAATTGACCATTAAGGATGATTTTGTCCTTCTATCTCTGATTGGATCCATGGTGAGCATAGGTGTCTTCATAGGTTCTCCTGCCCAAGTTACAATCCACATACAAAACCAAGTTTATTGACTCAAAATAAAATCTAAGAAAGGTGAAATTAATGTATTGAAATTAAGCTTAACGAACCTAGAAAACAATGCACTAAGTTAACTTATTACTTAGTCAAGTGTTCTTGAAGGGTCATCTCTTTGCTTCAAGGTCTCTAATAGTGCTTCATGATTAGCAGTACTAATATTCCAAATTTCTTTTGTCTTTGGTCTTCCTTGATGCTTTGACAACTTGACATTTGTTGCTATAAAAAGGTGTGAATACATGAGAATAGTTTTGTGTTTCTCATAGTCTTCAAATGGGGGAATTCCATTCTTTCTAATCATGTATGTTCGCAGCCATCTTCCCACAACAACAACTGAACTAGTAGGATATGTGAACCCATCACCATCTATCATCGGTTGTACAAGCTTTTGTTTACCTCGTACACAACATGCTAACCAATAATCTAACCTCCCATCATTCCCCTGCAGTGCAACCAATGCAAAAACATCTCCTAGCTTCAAAAGATCTGAAAGATGGTCATACTCAACTGAAGTGTCCATGTCATCATTTCTTATAGAGAGTGTAAAAGATAAAGGAGTTAGATACTGTGGAACCTATGTATCCACCCACTCACATGAATCACAATGATCCCAATCATACTAAAAACACATGGGGCAAAAACAAGCCAACTCACATGTCCAAATGGTCCATCTACTACTATTGGAGCTTCAAAATGAATGCATTTTTGAAGAGTCTTTCACCATTTAACAATCTAATCTATCTCCTATAGTTCCCTTCTCAACCAACCAAAAGAATCTACACATTTTAGAATCAAGAGTCCCCCCCTGTGACAATGCTAAAGTACACCAATCAACAATAGAACAAGCATCAAGAAGTACAGCACTTGAAATCCTTAATTGCTCCTTAACTAGTCTTCCCAATGCTATTGAGAGCACTCAAAAGATTCTTCACAACAATGGCATATTTCTCTCCATTTTCTTGTTCACATGAATCTTCAATTTCACAAGCACAGGTCTCATCTTTTGCATCTTTAACAACTACACAAAAATTTGGCATTGCTCAACCAATGTCTTGTTTCCAAAAAATTGATCATAAAGTATTGAAGCCCACAACCTAATGGTTCTATGTGACTTCTTTCCTTCCCAATTATTCATAATGTTCTCCTCAATTTCAATTAACCATTTAAGTGTTCTTGAAAGCCCCGAAGATTGATTATCTTTATTGCAAGGGACTTCATTTCGCATATAATTTGGAGATGTGTAACGTTCATGTGGTCCTTGTGAAACATTTTCATTCCCCAAGTCTACATTTTCAATCTCCATATATACATTTTCATCTTCATTCCATTCATTGTCATTCCCCAAATCTACATTTTCATTCACAAAATTAATTTCCATATTATTTTCAAATTCAACATCCTCTTCACTTGCAACTACATTTACAGGGTCACCTTGATTAATGTTTAACATACCTTCTCTCCTTCTTCGGTGATTTTCCCTATCTTTTTCCCTATATTCTTGAATTTCTTCATTTGTCACCTTCCTCTTTCCGTTTAGCCTTTCAACAACTGTTGCTTCCCATGGTGAGACCACAAGTTGACAAAAAACAAAAAATGGGCCCCAAATCACTTTTTTTTTTCCTGTAACCCATGAAAAATTATGAAATCCTATGCTTCTCTAGTTTGTGGGGATAGGGAATATTTTGGTCAAATATGACCAGTCCAAAAATTGGGTACCCAATTACAAATCGGGTACCCAATATTTCCAGGCAGATGAATAAAGGGTGGGAGCAAATGAAAAAATTGAACTTTTACATATAAAATGGGGTATATAATATATATATATATAATGTATATTATATATATACTAATGTATTATATGTACTAATGTATATTATATATATAATATATTATATATATATATTAATGTATTATATACTAATGTATATAATATATATAATGTATTATATATTAATGTATATAATATATATACTCATGTATATAATGTATTATATATATAATGTATTTTAAAAAATACCTGCACAGTTGATTTGTTGACAGACAGTTTCAACCCAAGTCCTCTTGAAAGTATCCAACACAGGATTTTTCTACAGACTCCTTGTAATGTCGGCAGTCTGACTATACTGAATAAGTAGATGTCATTGGACCCCTAGGATGACCCCTTTTGACACATTTGAATGCTCAAGTGTGTCTAAAGGGGTCGTAGGACCCCTTAAGACACACTTGATGTGTCTAAAGGGGTCGTAGGACCCCTTAAGACACACTTGATGTGTCTAATGTGTCCATAGGGGTCATGCGGACTTCCTAGGGGTCCTAACATGTGATAAGGCATACTAGGACCCCTAGGAAGTCCCCATGACCCCTTTTGACACATTTCAATGCTCAAGTGTGTCTGAAGGGGTCGTAGGACCCCTTAAGACACACTTGATGTATCTAATGTGTCCATAAGGCTCATGGGGACTTCCTAGGGGTCCTAACACATGATAAGGCGTACTAAGAACCCTAGGAAGTCCCCATGACCCCTTTTGACACATTTAAACACTCAAGTGTGTCTGAAGGGGCAGTAGGACCCCTTAAGACACACTTGATAATTCCAATGTGTCTATAGGGGTCATGGGGACTTCCTAGGGGTCCTAACACGTGATAAGGCATATTAGGACCCCTAGGAAGTCCCCATGACCCCTTCTGACACATTTAGATGCTCAAGTGTGTCTGAAGGAATTGTAGGACCCCTTAAGACACACTTGAGCATTCTAATGTGTCCATAGGGGTCATGGGGACTTCCTAGGGGTCCTAATGCATGATAAGGCATACTAGGACCCCTGGGAAGTCTCCATGACCTCTTTGGACACATTTGAACACTCAAGTGTGTCTAAAGGGGTCGTAGGACCCCTTAAGACACACTTGAGAATTCCAATGTCCATAGGGGTCATAGGGACTTCTTAGGGGTCCTAACACATGATAAGGTGTACTAGGACCCCTAGGAAGTCCCCATGACCCCTTTTGACACATGTGAATGCTCAAGTGTGTTCGAAGGGGTCGTGGGACCCCTTAAGACATAATTGAGGGTTCCAATGTGTCGATAGGGGTCATGGGGACTTCCTATGGGTCCTAACACGTAATAAGGTGTACTAGGACCCCTAGGAAGTCCCCATGACCCCTTTTGACACATTTGAATTGCTCAAGTGTGTCCGAAGGGGTCCTACGACCCCTTCGGACACACTTGAGCATTCAAATGTGTCAAAAGGGGTCATGGGGACTTCCTAGGGGTCCTAACATGTGATAAGGCATACTAGGACCCCTAGGAAGTCCCCATGACCTCTTTTTGACACATTTGAACACTCAACTATGTTTGAAGGGGTTGTTAGGACCCCTTAAGACACACTTGAGCATTCCAATGTGTCCATAGGGATCATAGGGACTTCGTAGAGGTCCTAATGCATGATAAGGCATACTAGGACCCCTAGGAAGTCCCCATGACCACTTTGGACACATTTGAATGCTCAAGTGTGGGCCGAAGGGGTCGTAGGGCCCCTTAAGACACACTTGAGCATTCCAATGTGTCCATAGGGGTCATGGGGACTTCCTAGGAGTCCTAACACATGATAAGGCATACTAGGACCCCTAGGAAGTTCCCCATGACCTCTTTTGACACATTTGAACACTCAAGTGTATCTAAAGGGGTCATAAGACCCCTTAAGACACACTTGATCATTCCAATATGTCCATAGGAGTCATGGGGACTTCGTAGGGGTCCTAATGTGTGATAAGGCATACTAGGACCCCTAGGAAGTACCCATGGCTACTTTTGACACATTTGAATGCTCAAGTGTGTTTGAAGGGGTCGTAGGACCCCTTAGAACACACTTGAGCATTCCAATGTGTCCATAGGGGTCATGGGGGACTTCCTAGGGGTCCTAACATGTGATAAGGTGTACTAGGACCCCTAGGAAGTCCCCATGACCCATTTTGACATATTTGAATGCTCAAGTGTGTCTGAAGGGGTTGTGGGACCCCTTTTGACACACTTGAGGGTTCCAATGTGTCCATAGGGGTCATGGGGAATTCCTAGGGTCCTAACGTGTGATAAGGCATACTAGGACCCCTAGAAAGTCCCCATGACCTATTTTGATGCATTTGAATGCTCAAGTGTGTCCGAAGGGGTCGTAGGACCCTTAAGACACACTTGAGCATTCCAATGTGTCCATAGGGGTCATGGGGACTTCCTAGGGGTCTTAACATGTGATAAGGCATACTAGGACCCCTAGGAAGTCCCCATGACCCCTTTTGACACATTTGAATGCTCAAGTGTGTCTGAAGGGGTCGTGGGATCCCTTAAGACACACTTGAGGGTTCCAATGTGTCCATAGGGGTCATGGGGAATTCCTAGGGGTCCTAACGTGTAATAAGGTGTACTAGGACCCCTAGGAAGTCCCCATGACCCCTTTTGACAACTTGAGCCTTCCAATGTGTCCATAGGGGTCATGGGGACTTCCTAGGGGTCTTAACATGTGTTAAGGCATACTAGGACCCCTAGGAAGTCCCCATGACCTCTTTTGACACATATGAATGCTCAAGTGCATCCAAAGGGGTCGTAGGACCCCTTAAGACACACTTGATCATTCTAATGTGTCCATAGGGGTCATGGGGACTTTGTAGGGGTCCTAACACGTGATAAGGCATACTAGGACCCCTAGGAAGTCCCCATAACCTCTTTTGACAAATTTGAATGCTCAAGTGTGTCTGAAGGGGTCATAGGACCCCTTAAGACACACTTCAAAATTACAATGTGTCCATAGGGGTCATGGGGACTTCCTAGGGGTCCTAATGCATGATAAGGTGTACTAGGACCCCTAGGAATTCCCCATGACCTCTTTTGACACATTTGAACACTCAAGTGTGCCTGAAGGGGTCGTAGGACCCCTTAAGACACACTTGAGCATTCCAATGTGTCCATAGGGGTCATGGGTACTTTGTAGGGGTCCTAACACATGATAAGGTGTACTAGGACCCCCAGGAAGTCACCATGACTGCTTTTGACACATTTGAATGCTCAAGTGTGTTCGAAGGGGTCATTGAACCCCTTAGAACACACTTGAGAATTCCAATGTGTCCATAGGGTCATGGGGACTTCCTAGGGGTGCTAGTACACCTGATAAGGCAACTTTAGGACCCCTAGGAAGTCCCCATGACCTCTTTTGACATATTTGAATGCTCAAGTATGTCTGAAAGGGGTCATAGGACCCTTTAGACACACTTGAGCATTCCAATGTGTCCATAGGGGTC